>JANTOP010012241.1:0-14953 GCA_027564815.1 Symmerus nobilis | reverse complement strand
TGTACTTTTAAAATATAAGTATAGCAAATAATATGTAATAATAAGTCATGTATGTAATTTTACAACTAAATTATGCAAAATGAAACCTATTCGTAGTAAAAAATAGATTTACTTCTGGAAGTGCCCAATATTATGTGTTTAATGTAAAACTCGGCATAATATATGTAAATAAGCTATTATTATAATGGTGAATTTGATGTAGAATTACACATATTATTTAGAGTGTAGATTATTATTACTCGTGCCATTATATTACAATTAGAGACATTATTCAACGATTAGAACAAGTTTATTGCGGAAAAATTGGAACAGAATTTCGACATATAACTCAAATAGAGCAAGTCAAGTGGATTCGAGATAGATTGGAGGCACCGGACGCAATGAAGTTTTCCAATGAGTTGAAGAAACTAACTTTAGCTCGACTAACTAGGACTACTGGGTAAAAACCGTCCTCCACTAAATGTAACTTTACTATAATAACTATTGTATCATCGTAGATTTGAAGGTTTTCTACAAAAGAAATTTTCCAGCGACAAGCGGTTCGGTCTTGAGGGCTGCGAAATGATGATACCAGCACTAAAGCAAATAATTGATGAATCATCGAAGCTGGGTATCGAGTCAATTGTTATGGGAATGCCCCATCGAGGACGTTTGAATGTTTTAGCGAATGTTTGTCGAAAACCATTAGAATCCATTCTCACCCAATTCGCTAGTGTTGAACCAACCGATTCTGGTTCCGGTGATGTGAAATACCATTTGGGAATATTTAAAGAACGTTTTAATCGGAAATCGAATAAAAATATTAGGTTATCGATTGTTGCAAATCCATCACATTTGGAAGCTGTGTGTCCGGTCGTTCAGGGAAAAGTCAGAGCCGAACAATTTTTTCGTGGTGATTCGGACGGATCAAAAGTTATGTCTATACTGATGCACGGTGATGCATCAAATTCCGGTCAAGGTGTTGTTTATGAAACAATGCATTTATCTGATCTACCACAATACACTACATTCGGTACGATTCATTTGGTTATTAATAATCAAATTGGATTTACAACTGATCCACGATTCTCAAGATCATCACCGTATTGTACGGATTTGGGACGCGTTGTTAATGCACCAATTTTCCATGTGAACGCTGACGACCCTGAAGCGGTCATACATGTTTGTAATATAGCGGCCGCTTGGCGGGCAGAATTTCATAAAGATGTTGTTATCGATTTGATTGGTTATCGACGGTATGGTCACAACGAAATTGATGAACCAATGTTTACGCAACCGTTAATGTATCAGAAGATTAAGTCTTTAAAAACATGTAAGGATGTGTAGTGTATACTAACTACATACAGGCTGATGTAAATTTATTCAAGAATTGTAATCTCTTATGTGCGGAAAAGCTACGACTTACTAACATATAATCCCTAGCAAATGTCATATATTCACATATAGTTAAGAAATCTTCTTGAATAAATGAAAAATGGAAGATTTTCCAACGTATTTTCCATTTTACCCATGGATATATTACCAGACAAACAAATCATTTTTGTCTCAAATCTAATTTCTCATAATCTTTTATATCTTTCCCAAATCTGTTTAATATTTTTTAGGCCATCTAACTTCTAACTTGACCTATATGGTCACAGAAAATTTTCGTTTTATTGACGGTAGAGGCAATTTACAAATCGTCACATCCCAAAATTTAGATTTAGACATATTTTCTTGAATGGTATACTAATTAAAGGCATTGAGAAGGGCTTTTTAAATAAAATATTAAAAGAAATAAAAGTAACATTTATCCATTATAGAATTGAACTTTTTCGTCATTTCGCCCTTTGGGGTCTGGGGGTATCCCAAAGAAATTTTTTAAGGCAATTCAGCGATATATTGTATATACCTATATACCATATCGCATAAAAATACCTCTACGAAATCTCCTCCAGTTCTATCGAAAGTAAGTTAACGGGGGAAATCAGAGCGGTCAGGCGAGGGATAAATTACGGAAAAGAATTATTCCGTCCAGTACAGATAATACTTCTATGAAGAGAAATGATTTGGAGTTGAATTTTTTGAGTGAAAAACCCGAAGATCCATTTCGTAGAATTTCACCAAAATTATACCACTCTAATTTCTACTTTCAATGATTTAATATTAAAAATTTCAGTTAATTTCACCGATGCGTTATGAACGAATCGTTACATTTCCAAAACTGTCCATTTCAGGGAAATTTAAGAAATAAATATTGAAATAAATAATTTAAATTGATTTTTTAATAGTAGGTACGTTTAATAGGCTATACATGTAAATTGGTAAATGTATCTAAGGTCAGGATCCAGAGTATCCATGTTAAAGAAGGCTGTCCTCCTATAAATAGATTTCGATATTTGGGACATATAAATTAAAAATTCTAGAACGGTAAGATCCGTTTCGCAAAATTTCACCAAAGTATTGCCAATCCGACCACCTCAAATATTTGAATTTTCAAAATTTCAACTAATTTCATCGATAAGTTCTTGAATTATTTGAATTTCTTGTAGTTACTGGCGACACCAAAACTGAAAGAAATCAAGAAATAAATATTAAAATAATTTCAAAATTTATTTCTAGTGCCTGTAGAGGGTTTCCTAAAAATATGAGAGAAAAGGTATATCTTATTTCATCTAACGTTTTATTTGTAGGTTTGCAACAGTATTCTCAAAAGTTAATTTCAGAAGGAGTTATAACTGAAGCTGAAGTGAAAAGTATATCGGATGAGTACGAAGATATTTGTGAAAAGGCTTTTGAGTTAGCTAAAACACAAACGACAATGAAGGTAAAATTGTATACAAATCTAAACTGTATACTAATCAATTATTTTTACTAGAACATAAAAGTCTGGACATTTTATACTAAATCTTCTTTCAAACTTTCCAGTTTTCCGACTGGTTAGACTCTCCATGGTCAGGATTCTTTCAAGGTCGCGATCCTGACTGCATTCGTCCAACTGGAGTTAAAGAAAAAATCTTACAACATATTGGAAAAGCATTTTCCACTCCGCCAAAAGATTCGGATAAATTTGAATTACATAAAGGTATCCAACGTATATTGGCATCTCGTGGCGAATTGTTAGCATCTCGAATGGCAGATTGGGCAATGGCTGAAGCGTTTGCGTTTGGGAGTCTATTGAAGGAGGGTATTCATGTTCGATTGTCGGGTCAGGATGTAGAACGGGGAACATTCTCACATCGTCATCATGTGTACCATCATCAAAAGATTGATAAAGTTTTATATCGTCCGCTCAATTATTTATATCCAGATCAGGCACAATACACTGTCAGCAACAGTTCGTTATCAGAATATGGTAAATGGTCAATAATAAATCGATTAATACAGTTATTTAAAAAAATATATTTATTAGGTGTTTTGGGTTTCGAACTTGGATATTCCGTCACCAGTCCCAATGCATTAGTTATTTGGGAGGCACAGTTTGGCGATTTCGCAAACACCGCTCAATGTATCATTGATCAATTCATATCATGTGGTGAGTCAAAATGGGTACGTCAGAGTGGTTTAGTTATGTATTTACCACACGGGTGCGAAGGAATGGTATTAATTTTTCGTTAGTTGTAATTAAAAGTATTGTAAAACAAAAGATATATTTGAAAAGGGTGCCGAACATTCATCAGCTCGTTTAGAACGTTTCTTACAATTAAGCGATGATGATCCAGACATACGTCCACCAGTCTGTGATGATAATTATCCGTTAGAACAACTGCGTTCAACAAACTGGATTGTAGCAAATTGTTCGACACCAGCAAATTTTTTCCATATTATGCGTCGCCAAATAGCGTTACCATTTCGTAAGCCATTAGTTTTGGCCACACCGAAATCATTGTTACGATTACCAGAATGTCGCAGTTGCCTGGATTTATTCTTGCCTGAAACAGAATTTTTGCGTTTAATTCCCGAAGAAGGATGTGCAAATCAAGTGTGTAAATTGATATTTTGTAGCGGCCGCACATACTATGATTTAGTGAAAGCTCGTGATGAACGAGAATTGACTGAAAAATATGCGATATCTAGAATTGAGCAAGTAAATAGACATGAAAGTATAGCATTTGCTAAACAATTTATTTTAATAAATTAAACTTATTTTACCAAAAGGTTTGTCCATTCCCATACGACTTGTTTTTGGAAGAATGTGAAAAATATCCGGAAGCTGACATTATTTGGGCCCAGGAGGAACAGAAAAATCAAGGTAGCTGGCCGTATCTACAACCACGAATGATGACTATTTTAAATTCCCTTCAAAGAACTGTAACGTAGGTTATACTATTGCTGTTAATTTAAATTATTACTAAAATTAATTTCCTACCAGATATCATGGTAGAGAAACATCAGCTTCAACTGCGGCAGGCTCAAAACATTTATATAAAAAGGAGCAAGCAGAATACATATGCGGAATATTTGGCCCCGCTCCTGATCCTCCAAAAGAAGTCGGAGACGAAAAGGAAAAACCAAAAGATGAAAAGCCTGAGAAGACTTCTTAAATAAGGAATTTCAAGTTTTTCTATTGAACACATCGTTTATTCAAATTATTAAAATGAAATATATTTTCTAATGTCAGATCGAATTTGTCTATGAAATACGTTTTCAGAATGAATTTGATTTATTTCATTAGATTTAGGCTGAGACTAGAGAGTAGTACAGGGATGGTTGATTTCCCGGAAAATCGTGTAATTTTTTCAGTAAATTATCTCAAATAATCAATCAACTATGGCCGATTCCTATATAAATTATATGTAATTTTTATCTCATTTTGTTGCCATTCCAGTTAGTATCTATCCTCAGGATTTGAGGGAATCCCCCTGTAATTCGGCATTTTACTATTACGCCTCCAGATCGCGGTAAAATGTCATTTCATCGATTCGCCGCTGAATTCACCCCGCCATCTGCTAAATAATGGACGAGTTATAGTTGTGCGTCAGAAACGGCAGATTCAATTTATGTTTCCATTTGCTTTCTGCGTTTAGAAGTTTCATGATATTTGCTTTTATTTTTATTTTATAGTACTAAAAAATTATTATCCATATTTACTTGAAATATTGTCTACCTACAACGATAAAGTAGTAATTTAAAAGCTACCAATTTAGTGCGATAATACGAGATCCGAATCTTTCAGATCGCAGAGGAATATGTTTTAATGCAATAACATATTGTCACCATATTAAAGAATCGTTTCATTTAGTTATCTGCCACTTAGTCTAACAAGGGCAGGATAGGGATCATGGGTGACCGATTCGATCCATCTTTGGTACAGGTGTAGGGCATGACCAAAAGTATAACAGGTGCAAGTAGCAAGACCCAATGCTCAGCCGTTTCCGAGAAATTAATTAATGAAAAATTCCACTGCGCTTATGTGCCTTCTATGTTACCGAAATAATAAGTGAGTTCGTGGCGCACTTGGCGCAGTGGCAAGACCCTGCTTAGTAATTGCGGGATCGCTGGATCGAATCCTACCGATGAACGTTTTTTTTCCAAATATACTATCAGTTAAAAAATAAAGTAAATTAGGAAATAGTTTTATTAATAAATTAATGCAACATTTCCGTAATTTCATCCACTGATGATATAGCAATTTTTCAAACAGCAGCTGCCTACATTCTTGTCACCGTCTTTAAACTATAAATCGAATGCAAGGCTGATTGGGTTGACATCATTCATGAAAAGCAGACCTACAAAAATAGGTAATAATTTAAGAATTAAGAATGAATAATATAACTAAACAAAAACTTAATAAATTGAATATTGATTAATTGTTGAAAATAAAGTCGGCTGAATAAATTGTCAATAACTTGCAATTAGTCCACTGTGTAGGAAGAGCAGAATGTTTAATTTTTGTAAGCATGCTTGAAGACGGCCGTCACATATTTTGATTAATCAGCTGTAATATTTCTCATATTTTTTTTTTTACAAAAATTTGAAAATTCGATTTTCCCTCTAACCAAATTTTATAAATTAAATTTTGATGAAATTTTATTCGAATAACTTCAATTTTTATTACAAATTTTGTGGATCGGAAAGTGGATTGTTCAGGACGTTCCGAGTAAGATTTGGCGGCGGTCTTAAATAACAGGAAGATAATGGCATCGATGTTGATTTCCTGCAATCGTTGTTTCCAGAAGAGATTACTATCGACGAATATTGATCGTGAATTTAAATTGCTATCAAGTTTAGCCATAAATTTAGCGAATCCAAAATTAAATTGTTTCCGATACAAATTTTCGAAGGTAATTAATCTATAATTTTCTTATCACCAACCATAACCTGTAATTTTTTTTTTATCATTGTTCCCACTAAAAGCGACAATTTTGAAATTAAAAATTTACCGTAATAATTTAAATATTAATATTAATTAAATTAAAGTGTATAAAAAATATTTTTAATTTCAGAATTGACACTTTTATTTCGGAAAAAATCGCAACCTGAAATTGATTGCATAATTTTCATAACAAATTTGTGTGGCCTTGAGAACTAGTTGATTGTTTGATTTTGAAAAACGGTTAATCCATCATAAAAAACGAGGAAAAACCTTATCATTGTCGCTGATAAAATACCATATTGTCGAATTTTATTTTCAAAAAAAGATAAGAATGGGACGAACAAAAAGACATAGACAGCGAAAGGGATCGGAAATTGCAAGCTTGGAACATGAAGCTCATTCTATTGGATTACATCTAATGCTATCGAATTTCGGATGGGAGAATGAAACAAAATTAAAAATCGGAAAGTTCGATGATAATTTAAGAGGAGTTTACTCGACGGTTAATCTACAGAAAGACAGTTTATTGATAGAAATTCCTTTTAAAGCAATTATTAGTTTTGTTACCGTTAGTAATGATAGGGAATTTTTAAATTTGGTTTCCCACTTAGGAAGTAGGGAAAACCACCAGCTTACCAATCAATCATTACTATCTTTATATATTTTATATCAGCAACATAAATCGCCTGATAATCCTTATATCAAATCCATTCCAAAATCATTTACAAATCCCCTGTTTTGTTCTAAACAAGAATTGTTAATCGTTCCCGAAAGTATTCTCGAATCGTTAGTCAATCAAAATGAAGCGATTAAAAAGAATTTCAATATAATTCAAACGTTGTTCCATAAAATTGTTTGTGAATGTTGCCATCACTTATATTCGGAAATATTTACATTGGATACATTCAAATGGGTCTATTTTGCGGTAAACTCCCGATCTGTCTTTATTGATCCCATCTTTATAAAACAATTTATAAACCCCACAGATCCAATATGGCTCTTAATATCGGATGAACCAAATTTAGGATTGGTACCATTTTTAGATATGTTCAATCATGACTGCTTGGCCGATACCATATCCAAGCTTGTTTATTCTAATGGTTTAAAATCAATTGATAATTTAACATATCAATTAATCACAAAACGATCTTATTATCATCATAATCAACTATTCATTCGATATGGTATACTAGATAATACAAAACTTTTAATTGATTATGGTTTTACGTTAAAAAATAACGAACATGATCGCTTATATTTTACTGTTAAAGATTTAACGAATTATATTAAATTTATAAAATCACAAAATATCAATCGATTGAAATTTAAATTTATCGCCGATAATTCATTGGCCGATCAAATGTTTATTTGTCGGTCGGATGGTCCAAGTCATAATTTCATTGTTTGCTTGACTATTATTTTCGTTGAAACGGTTCATTTTCAGAATTATCTAAATCGTGTGGCGTTCAGTCAAACGCCCGATTTAAATCCGGTCAAGGATTATTTGGTCGGATTTTTAGAATATAAGGAAAATGAATATCGAGACATTTTATTAAAATTTTATCGGATTCGGGATGATGATAAGATTACTAGTAGTGGAAAGGTTGTTGTTGAGTATGTAAATGAATGCTTATCTCTTATAAATGATGTAAAACATGAAATTTTATTGTTAAATTAAGATGAATAAATAATAATTTTTTATATATATTTTGGTTTAAGGTTTTTTTTAGGAGTCAACCATTATTTTTAAGAATTAAACATTCGCAAAATTTCTTTTATCTGTAATTTTCCGATTTTTGAGATTTACTTAATTAAATGAATCCAGAAATGTGTAACGCCTAGTAAAAGTCTATCCTGCAGACCACGACAATAATATAGCCTTACATGTACTAAAATACACAGTAACAGGAATTTATTGCTTCTATGTGGAGGAAAATTGAAGGATTATCATTATTTAATTGTTATTTAAATTAATACTAAAACAAAGAAAATGACTTGTTTTGATTCAGTTGATGTGAAGGCATGGGATCACGATTGATTCGGATTGATTCTGATTGATTCTGATTCTGTTGGTGTGAAATGGGCTTTAGAGGTTCGTTATGTAGGAGTTGTATTAAATAGGATAGGACCACAATCGTTGTATTGAAGTATTCGCTAAATTCGTGTTCGCTAAATCCCAGTAGCACTGAAATTAAATTTTACAGTGAGCAAGAGCAAGCAGAATTTAGATACGTATTGGAGACCAACTTTGAGAATTACCATTATGATTCGAAGATTTTAATTTAATTTAATTTAATTTCATCAATCAACGGACTTATTAGTCTGACTGATTACATCAGTTAAAAACAGGGTGCTCGACTTAGCATCATCCCAGCCCTGGTTTTGGGGTTTCTTATAGCTCAGTCATTTTTGCGACTTTTTTCTTGGCTCCTTTATAGAGAGTGACAGCCATGTTTAAAAAAGAGGCTAAACTTTCCTTGACTCACTGCCATCGCTAACATAAATTCTTCAATTTTGAACATATTTATTTGGAGTATTGCTTAAGGGGGCTCGAACTTTTAACAACTTGGCAAAAGGGATTTTTGTTTTATTGCATAAAAAATACTAGACTATATTTCGCAACGATGGGTGCCAGGTTATCGATAATAGGGAGGCCCAAACTATCCATGCTTTTCAGAAGCTGGTATGAAAAATCGATTCTTTTCAGAAAACTAGCAATTATAAAAAATTAGTGTTTTTTCTTATATAAAAATCTTTTTAGCAGAAACCATAACAGCTACAGCATCTAATTTTTTTTCCTGCTATTAAAGGATGTCATCATGTCCTGCATCTGTTTAATTTGCAATCTAATTTTTTGTCTGCACTGCTCTAAATCGTGCTCGACATTTTTTGTAATATTGTATAATACATTTTGGAGAGTCAGCAATTTTTCTAATTGTCAGCACCACTGTACTATTCTCCAGCTATTATATTTTAGGAGAGCTCAGTTCATTCAGAAATTCATACAGTCATTTTGGCCAGTCAATGTGTCTTAATGCAATTGAAACTATTTGAGTGAAAACCCATCACAATTTTGATAGCCATAAGCAGGATAATTGTGTCTGTATGTACGTCTCGAAATTTAATTTCATGAATTTTAACTATTCAGACCTCTAAATTTTGTATATCAAATTTGTTTCTTTCGAGCATATACATCCAAAGGTCTAACTTATTCTATTTCATTTTTAGCGATTATATTCGACAAAGGTACTAACATCCACCGATGAGAAACGACGTAATGACAAAAGATCGCCTCTTGGAACAAATATTTTGGCAAATGTTTTTAGGAAAAAGCAACGGCCAGGTAATTTTTCTTACTATAGGTATTAGAAGAATTTTGGGAAGCGTGAAGATTAATACTACCAAATTGATCAATTCTATTTGGGCAATCGTAAGTCATTTAGTCATGATACTGTATAAATTATTTCTTGTTTATTTGGTACGTACTAAATGACATATTTGTTACACATTGACTAAATAATGATATTTGTTAGATATTTAATGTATTGGGTGCATACCCGTACCCGAAGCCAAAGTACATATAGACGCAGAATATATATTTTGTATTCGAGTCGGGTTTTACACAGGTTCGACTCATTTTTTCTCAAATAGAAGCAGAATCGATTGTCAAATAGATAAGCCTGAGACTCACGATTGTATATAAAGTACATATTTTGCGGCGCATAATACACTACACTAATTTAGTATTACGACACTAGGTAAATAGTATTACAACACTATACCTTATAAACGTGTATTATTTTTTAGTTGTAACTAATATTTTTAATTTATATTTCTAGTTTCTTTAGCACTTGTTTACTTAATTAATTTTTGGTTTCTTGCCGTTATGAATTTGAGTATATATTTTTTTTCATTGGTTTTATATATTTTGCTTGACCCTTGGACATTACTTTCACACTAGTAATTCCTTAGGTCAAGGACAGCCTGTACGATTTTGTTTCCATCCAGGAGTATCATCAGGTACATCGGAACAGCTTGGCACATATGATGGAGCAGAAATTACATCCAAAGAAATGATACACGCGATGATGGCATACATATGGCCAAAGGATGATGCGTTGATTCGGAAACGAGTTGTTCTATCGTTAGCTTTATTGGTCAGTGCAAAGGCGTTAAATGTATGCGTACCGTTTATATTTAAAGGCGCTATAGATGCGTTGAATGTTTTAAATATGAACTCGGCCCCAGAAACGGCATTAGCTTTGTCTACATCTTTGCTACTTGGATGTAAGACATAGAAAGATATGTACTGCATTGAAATAATAATTAATTTCTTAAAGATGGTATTGCTAGAGCTGGCTCTGCTGGTTTTAACGAACTTCGAAATGCAGTTTTTGCTAAGGTAGCCCAGCATTCCATTCGAAAAATTGCTACCAATGTATTTTTACATTTACATAATTTAGATTTGGCATTCCATTTAAATAAACAAACGGGTGCTCTATCGAAAGTACGTTCCATCTGAATAAACTTCTTACAGTTCGAAAGTTTTAATTGTTCCGATTTTTATAGACAATCGATCGAGGTTCAAGAGGGATTAATTTTGTTTTAACTGCGATGGTCTTTAATGTTGTACCGACAATTTTTGAGTTAGCACTTGTTTCCAGTATATTAGGATTAAAATGTGGCATAGCATTTGCCGGGATATCGATGGGATGTGTTGGTTTATACGCTGTATTTACTTTAGCCGTAACACAGTGGCGTACCCAATTTCGTGTCTATATGAATAAGGCGGAAAATGAAGCTGGTAACAAAGCAATTGATTCATTGATTAACTATGAAACTGTAAAATATTTTAATAACGAGAAACATGAGGCGAGAGTATATGATGATGTTTTGAAAAAATATGAAGCGGCCAGTTTGAAGACATCTTCAAGTTTAGCGGCATTAAATTTCGGTCAAAATGCCATATTCAGCGTTGCTTTGAGTGCAATAATGGTGTTAGCAGCTAATGAAATTGTTAAAGGGAATATGACTGTTGGTGATCTAGTCATGGTTAATGGTTTACTGTTTCAACTATCAATCCCATTAGGTTTCCTGGGTAGCGTATATCGAGAAGTACGTCAAGCGTTATTAGATATGCACACACTGTTTACGTTAATGAATGTGGAAACAGCGGTATCTAGTAGGGCAAATGCTCCATATTTAGCCGTTGATCGCACTAATTCTACTATAGAATTCAAAAATGTTTCGTTTCAATATGAGAACGGTAAGGACATTTTTAGGGATTTAAATTTCACGATACCAGCTGGAAAAAAATATGCTTTTGTAGGTGGATCCGGTTCGGGGTAAGTACCTACATTTATATCCATTGAATTTATTCAAAGAATCTATTAATTAAAATATTTTAAATAGAAAATCATCTATGGTTCGACTGTTGTATCGGTTTTTTAATCCAACGACTGGATCTATTAGTATTGGTGGTCAAAATATAAATGAAGTAAATTTGGAGAGCCTTAGACGTCATATTGCTATTGTACCACAAGATTCTGTACTATTTCATAATACAATTGGGTATAATATACAATACGGGGATTTGACAAAATCTAGAGGTGAAATGGAGGTGGCTGCTCAAATGGCTGATTTACATGAGTCGATAATTACATGGCCTAAAGGTTATAATACAGAGGTAAACTAATGACATTTCTTTGTTGAAATCCTATTAAAATTTAATTATTTTTTAGGTGGGTGAACGTGGTCTAAAATTATCGGGTGGTGAGAAGCAACGAGTAGCAATCGCACGAGCAATTTTAAAAAATGCCCCGATTTTAATTTTTGACGAAGCTACTAGCAGCTTAGATTCAATTACAGAAAAAGTATAACTATATGCTGTTATAGATAATCTTTTGTTAAATAATTAATTTAATTCTTTATATGCAGAATATTTTAGATGCTTTATCCCGGGCTACAGAAGGACGAACAAGCATATGCATTGCACATCGATTATCAACCGTAATGGATGCTGACGAAATATTGGTGTTAGACGACGGACGAATTGGTGAACGAGGTAATCACAAGGAATTATTGGAAAAGAATGGTATTTATGCAAATTTATGGAATACCCAGAATAAAAAATAGATTTGAATATCTTTTACTATTTGTTAATTTATTATATTTTTAATATACATTTTGTTTAATAATTTATAAAGAAAAGAAATTATATCATAATATAAAGTTTAATTATATAAAATAGGGTCTCCTTTAATTAAGCGTCTTACAATATTAAATCATACTTTGAATTGATTCTTAATTCTATAAAAATATAACTTAAGAATAAATCGATGTACACAATAGACTTTAAGTTGGTTCAAGTTTTAATTAAAATGTATTTTTCCAGTAAATTCAAATTGTGTAGATTTTTTAATGTTATTTGGAGGATGACTGGGATAAATACTTGAACGTACACAAATTTTTGTTCAGATATAGCCATATTCAATACTATTTGTAAATAATAAAAATCCTCTGAAAATCTACAATATCACAACATAACAGAGAATATAAATCTTTTATGTATTTGTAATGTAAAATTAAAACTAAAATCTTAATACATATAAGTGGGTAATTTCTTAGCAAATTAAAAATTATAGAAAATATCACGAAATTGTAGGGGTATAATTAGCATGTTACTCCTCATAATTATCTTTTACGTAACCGTGATCTGAGTCTATGTGGCATAGGTACCTTATAGATTTCAAATAGCAATGAATTTGCTATATTCTCCAAGAATAATTTATAATTATCTATTCGATGGAGAAATTCTTTCTTTAATGGTAACAGTGGACGATCAGTATCATTGGTTTGATCAATTTGAGTTTTATTTTTTGAATTTTTCCTCGAAACCATTGTCTTATTAACATAGGTGTACATAAAACATGAAGGTTTTCGACTCGTCGTTATGATCCGATGGAAAATACCCGGTGTTATGTTAATATTTTGCCCGATAGTAATACCATTTACACTATCGCCGTTATCATCTTCATAACGAACAGCTCCATCTATCACAGTCATTGTAACATTATCAAGATCACTTGATATATAATTATCCATAATTAAATTGGGAAAATCTGCAATGAACATAACATCAGTATAGTTGCTCCATGTGAACACATGATTAGAGATCTCATTTATTTTTATTCGCATATCAGTGAATTCATGTAGCAGAGGTAAAATCCATTTCGTATCTTCAAATGGTGACCATTTAGCTGTAAGGATATCAACATCCGGATCAAAAAATCTCTGTTGAAATCGTCCATTTAGTGAGCACCACACATCAAAGTAAATTGAAATGTTCTTCGATTTTATAATACCGTTAGAATTCGAATAGAATTCATTTAACAAATTCCGTTCAATACATTTAGCATATTGATAGGCCATATCGGCATGTTTTGTCCATCGATCCGAATCAGTGAATGCAAATGGTTCCAAAAAATGCACTTCATCATTACTGTTATCGATGACTTTTATCACAATTAGTATCCGATCCCATTCGTGAACCATCATATCCCATGAATAACCGTATAATCCATCGGTCCAATTGTTGTAACCTTTCGTTATTGAATGGGAATACGGAAGGAACAATTGTAAGAAACAATAAGTGATGAGAAGACTAATCACTAGATGATGCCTTAATTTAATTTCCGTTTTATCGGATCTCATTGATTTCTTTGGGAATTTCGGTTTTATCCAATCAGTCTTTGAGTAATTTCCCACGGTTTTTGAACGAGTTCGAATAACCGTTGATATCTCATTCGCTGATTTACTAATTAATTCTTTGATATCATCCAATTCAGATATTTGATTTATTTTTACATCTCCTACTTCATTTTCAATTAAAAATATTTTATTACATTGACAACCCCGCCAAAATAGCAATTTCGCTACTAATGTCCGTGGCCAATCACACTTATAAAATAGAGGTAATTCGGCCAGACATACCCATGGAAACATTCCGATGGCAAATAGTCGGGAATTCATTAAGTGAAAACCAGCACAAATTATCGTTGATATTGGACGACTTTTATCATAAATTAACCAAAATGCTATGGTGAGATCGAATATACATCCAAACCAATGGATTATTATGAGATCGGTTAATGAAGGGCCTAGAATGAATCTATAAGAAAGAAATGTTAAATATTTTTTAGATGTAGTAGAAATATTTGTAACAAGTGTACCTGAAAGGGGTGAAGACCCAATGATAGCTTAAATTGTTCATTGCATATCCAGATAACCATTCAGCTGAAAACTTTTTCAATCCGGCCACAAAGTAAAGAATAAAAAATTGGAATTTTAATATAAAATAATTCCAAAACGGTACTGTGGCTGTAAAGCTAGAGTCCCGCCAAGCATCAATCGACCTGAAAATTAAAAGTTCATATTTTGTGAACTAATTATTATTAACATTTTATATAAGGACAAGTATAACGTTCATATATCTGTGGCCCTAAGCATTAACCGTTTAAGTGAACTTAATGAGAAATTGAGTTATGAACACCATGGTATTCTCCATGTACAATTGCGTATGCCCACAAAAATTCTCTACCGAATTCTTTAATTTGGCCAAAATATAGCTATTTTAAAAAATGCATAACCGCGTAAGTA
>JANTOP010012230.1:0-14957 GCA_027564815.1 Symmerus nobilis | reverse complement strand
CTATTTACAATTCAGCGAAAATTTAGAATAGCTAGGAAAAGTCTGAAAAGGGTCGGGGTAAAGTTGATAAACGACAGGGAACGATCTTAAAAGCATACTCGGGAAAAATTGATAAAATTCAAAAAAGTTGATAGAAAATCGAAGGAAAATTGGGGGAAAGTAGTCGGGAAAAATTGGATAAATTTCGGAAAGTTGGAAAAAAGGAATGAAAATCAGAAAAAAGGGAAAAGTCATGTAAATTCGCGTAGATAATTTTATAAAAATTCTGGAAAATTGAAGATGGAAAATGGGCAATCACTTGCTCATCAATAGATGACATTTTAACAGAGTCTTCGACTTTTCCCACTTTGTCTCGATTTGATTTTCACTTTAATGATATCTCCAACGTTCATCTAACTTTTCGGATTTTCTCTGATTTTTATCAGATTTTATTTGAAATTTCTAGGTTTATACACGATTTATTATCGGACATCTTTTTGATTTCAATTCTTCTGAATTTTTTCCGGCTATTTCCCGCATTTTACTGGATTACCCTGATTTTCTAGACTTTTTGCCTGTTTTTTGGCATAAATTTATTTCATTTTCTGAACTTTTCCCAACAATTCTTCAGATTTTTCCGACTTCAATCCTGACTTTTGCCGACTTTTACCAACCCAACATTTTACTCAATTTTCCGATTCTTCCTAAATTTTCCACATTTATTCTTGATCTTTTCCAGATTGCTTCTGGACTTTCTCAACTTTCTCAACTTTTTCTCGATTCCCCGACCCCGACAATTTTTATAATTCTTGGAGACTTCTTTTATGACTTTGTAATTCTAATTTTTCCCGACTTCTTGACTTTCCCGATATTATCGCATAATTTTCAGATTTACCAGACTATTACCTGACGATCCCCAAAATTTATCAAGCACTTTCCCCAGATTTTTCTTGATCTTCTCCAATTTGTCCCGAATTTCCCTGACAATTTCTGAACTTCTACGATTTTCGCACGACACTTTCAAGGGCAACAAATTATATATAAACCTTCATTCAAAATTTGACAAAGTTATTTTGATCTAAATTGTATATCAAGGGAGGAAGGATGAAAAATGGGAAGTAAATCTTTTAAATTCGACAGCATATAAACCTGGAATATGGAGGAGGTAGTTATGAGGTAATACTTCTCATACCTCGCAGATAGGTACGGATCTCCTGAGATATTAAATTTTCATAGATTTTAGATTGAATAAATCTATAAGATATTTTAAAAGACATCTGTAGGATATCTCATATATAACATATATTCAAAAATAGAAAGGTGCTACTTAGAGAGATATCTAGAGTGATGTTCTCTGGATGTGAAGTAGACTAAGTATAGAACAATTTTCTATGTTTTCAGTGATCAAAAAGATCAAAATAGGAAATTTATTTTATATCATTTTGTGAGTTTATTGAAACCGCTAGAGGGCTCACGTCAGATGTAGGCTTTAAAAAATTTACAAGTCTTCTCGCTATGGCTCTTCGGCTTACCGATAGCGTTTTCTTCCTCATCGAATTATAATTATATCTCTCATTATAAATGCAAATTCGCTGTGTCTTCTATACAATTTAATAAACACAATCTAAAAAAAAGTTTTATTATTTATTGTTTTCCATATTGTGCAATATTTTAATTTTAAATAATATATGGTTCCTTTGGGTTGCAATAAAAATCGAGGGTTACCTGTATATGTCACGGATTTAAAACCGGTTCGCCGTTAAACTTACATCGCCCACTGTATCAGAATTATTTAAATTCAGTGCTCGTTCATAAAAATCGTAGTAGATTTAGTTGATGAAATGACAGCTGTTCGCGCTGAATTCATAGTAAAATAATAAACAAAGGAAATTCTTCGAATCCAAGGAATTAACTCGATAGGAATTTGATCCTCCGAAATAAATAATGCTGTTAAGTGTATTTCGTGCCGGTGGAACAAGAGTTCGGTCATATTGTCAATCAATTAATTTTAAGGAAATTAAATATCCAACGAAAGTACCAACGGAACCGTACCGGCCATCGGTGGAAGCTAAAATTGAACCAATTAAAATAGATTTGGAAACTATACAGCTCCTGGAACGATTATCGCTGGTAAATCTGGATAGCAAGTGAGTCACCTCCCGAATACGGGCGTTGTGTAAGGGGTTTTGGGGTTAGGATGGGATAGTAAAGTGAACCTTATAAATATTATGATTTATTTAAACCGGCAAATAAAAACGAATGAATTTTCTTATTGTAGAGAAGCATTAAAAACGTTACAAGATTCGATAGAATTTGCTAGTAAAATCCTTGAAATCGATTCCGAAAATATTGAACCGTTATACACGGTTCTGGAAGACCACCATTTAGAATTGCGCGAAGATAAAGTGACGGACGGAAATATACGAGACATCCTCTTGAAAAACGCGACCGTCACTGAAGAATCATATTTTGTAGCGCCACCAGGAAACGTTCCGCTCGAACAAAATGACCATAAAGATAAAGAATTTTAAGCAAATATTAGATATTTGTAAACGTAATGGATATTTTGAGGCCGATTATGAATCGTCAACGAAATATCTAACAAATATTAAAACGTTACAATTGGGACATTTGGTTAAACGAAATATAATCGAACAGCAACGGATCAGTGAACCGACACAGAATATTTATTATAATTTTAAACAATCAAAGGAAATATTACCAACAATCGAAAATAAGGATTTCGATTTTATTTCAAAGAATTTTCAAATTTCAATGCCGTTTACGGTAAATGAGGAACATCTATGGTATGGGAATGGTACAGATATGATATGGCCAGTAGAAAATTATGATGAAAGTAATATCCGATGTAAATTCAATCAATCAACGATAATAACATCATTACGTATCGATTCCCGAAAGGAATGTCTAAATAATTACAATAAAATTCAACGACAACGGAAAATTTGGTGGATGAAGTTGTCAACGAACCCGGGACGGTACGAAATATCGGAACAAATTGAAGAAAGCGGTAGGAACTGTTCAATACAAAGCGTTTCATTGATGGCTAAATTTGATGATGGCAGATTTACTATTGAAAAAATCGAACTGATAAACGGTGATAATTTATTAGGTCCAGGGTTGATCGATGCGAATATAATAAAAACGAGTATTTGTGTAGATATGGCAATGCTAGGTAAACCATATAAATGTTCCTATCAATCCCTAAACTTAATATAATTTATTTGTTTTTAGCTTGTCTTTTCGATTCCATCGAATCTTCTGATTCAATGATTGCGTTAAATCGTAAATTGGCACCCTATCAAATTGTTATCCTATCCGAATCGAAAGATCCAAATTTATACCAACAATTCAATGAGTTAGGTCAATTTTTAGGCTCACTATTGAGACGATCGAAACTAACGACCGTAAATTTACCGATCCGTAGTGAAATGAATCCAGATGAAACGGTTAAATTAATGGATGGAATTGGTGTTCCATATATAATGATTTTAAACCATGATAGCTTAACAAACGGTTTATTGAAATTACGCAACCGTGACACAAGTTTATCGGAAACGATTCATGTTAGCGATATCCCGAAATATTTATTAAAAATTTTTGGTGTTAATAACACCGTTTGATTGATTAGTTGGTTTGTAAATAAAAACCTTTTGTGTAACATAATTTCTAAGAAATAAATTCTTTAATCGATTAACAATCCGTTTTTATTTTTAATCGAAAACCATCATTACTCCTTCATCGGATCAAAAAAAAAAAACTCATTAGAAAATGATAAAAAAAATACAAGTCGAACTCATTTTTGTTACTACCTCTCCATTCCCTTTTATAGCAAGTCGAAGGAGCGATTCAACAAAAAATTCAAATGTTGCTACCGATATTATTCCGTACGCTCGGACCGATTTTATTGCGTAGCGGTCTCGGTGGTGGATTAGGCGGTGGTGCTACAACATCCATATCGGACGATGATGACGACGAAGACGATGATTTTGATAGTGGTTCAGATTTATCATCTCGAACCGGTGCCGATGGTCGTAAAGTTAGCATTTCATTGCCCACCTTCCCACCAGATACGGACGATGATGATGATGATGTTGATGACGATATACCGGCTATTGCCGACTCATCATCATCATCATCAACGACAACAACCGAGAGTTCATCGATTAATATTGGTGGTCGCATTGGTACCGATGATAATGATAGTGATACACCAACAGATGCACCAGATACGGATACAGACACAGATACTGATACCGATACAGATTCGACAACGAAATCAAATGATGATGATTCGAATTTAGTATGAAAAGGACCCGAGAAACTACATACGCATCCAACTTTAAATAATTTGACCGGATTATTAACCGATCTTTAATTCATCAACCACCTAAATTAGCCCAGTCATTTTATAATAAATTTAGCTTAATTAAAAAAAATCGAATCAATGGACCCCCATCATCAAACAAACAAAACAAAAATCCCTAATCACTGGTGTGTCAGGTTTTGTAGTGGATAACTGTATACAAACCCGTTCGATTAAAAGTAGAGCCATCGATCGATAACTTCATCTATCGTTTTTCGTTTTTCATTACTCATTAATCATTATGTGTTTTGTATTAATAATCTCCTAAACAATTTCTAAACGAAAAGCTTTCAAAATGTAGCCTCCATTGTAGTAGCCTATCCTAAAGACATTTTTTCGTAATCAAGTAGAGCTCGTTTTGTCTATCTCCCATTTCTAACAATACATTATTTTGTATGGCAATTATTCGTTACATTCGTTACATGAACACTAAGTAAGGTCCGATAGTCGTACAGGTCTATAGGACAATTCAGTATTCACGTAACGATATTCTGTACGTTCTATACAACAAGGTTTTTGTTTAATTTGGCGTTAATTTAAGCCTTTGTTGTACTGATCGTGTGGAAAGGATATCTTTCATCAATCAGATTGCTTAACTATATAAAGTCATTCTATAACTGATGCACAAAAAATAAAATATTATACGTATATGCAGTTTGTGTCCTTAAAATCGGTGCTGTTCATTGAAGAGTATCGGGTAAAGTTTTAAAGAAAAACAGATCCAATTTTCCAATAGAATATATTATTACATTTTCTCCTTCTGTATTATCTGGGTACTTTTGTTAAAATTTCCGCTAATAAACTTCACAATTAATTAATTTAAAATTTTAGAAATAAAATAAAATTGCTTTTATTTGTGTCATTCGAAATTAATTAAATTAATATTATTATTTTTTTTTTTGTTTCAAAATTCATATTGCATTTCATTTTTCAAATTTCCATTTTCTTTCCTATTTCTTCTCGTATTCACATGGTCCACGAAACATCCAAACACAACAAACCCCCATAATTCACATACACACATCTCATGTACCGTAACAAAAACCAAACCACACCGTACATCACACGCACAAAAAAAAAATACCCCAAACCGCACATTTAGGCAACGGCAACCGGTAAGGAGAGTCCAATTGATTTGGCCGCGCTAACTGATCGATTAGAAACGTTGAGTCGTGTCGCAAGACAAGCGGCTGCCGCCCAAGCGGTCGATCAAACAAATGAAGTTGAGCCGGATTCGTCGGCATCTGATACCGAAGAGGTGGAAGCGAAGGCTCCGGCTATCGATGAATTGTCATTGGACAGTGAGGAGCCAGACGATAATCGTAATAAACGGTAAATTTTTTTAAATTTTTTTTAACCGATTTTTTAATTTATTTTAATATATTTTTTTCAGTTTCTTAAGCTTCGGTCTTGGCGGTGGTGGAGCTGCCGGTGGTGGTTCGGGCAACTTTTTGTTCGACATTATTCGCGTAAGTATAAAAAGGAATTTTTTTCACATTTTTTTAAATTCACCTTTTCAATAAACTAACAAATAAAAATTCTTTTGGACAAATTCGGAAAAGCCAGCCTCAAAATAATTATTTTAATTATCAAATTCCTTAATTCCTTAACTCCCAACTGATTTACAATGCAAAAAAAAAATTAAATCAAATTAAATAATAAATTAAAAAAAAAAACAAAAAGAAACTCTAAAACCTAAACCACACAAAAAATGGCGACAGCGTACAGCCGATAATGCGGCCAGAGCTGCTGGAACTGTCTATCGTGTTGTGGCTGGAACGGAATCATTTAACGCATTCAATGCGGATAAAACAGTACCACCAGCCCAGTCAACGGCATCGACGACATCTAGCCAATCGACAACCGGTACAAAACAACAACAACAACGTAAAGCTAAAAGTACTGACCTAACATTGGCACCACTGGATGGACGATTTAGCGATGGGGTAAATCTCAAAAAATCTCATTTTTTTTAATAGTTTCTTTTCTACCTATTCTTCGAAGTTTTTTTTACGGTCTGCGGGATTCAATCTCCCGAAGCGATTAAAATCCTATTAACATTACTAACCGAATTTTAAATCAAAGAACTTGGACAAAAATATGCTTCAATTCTGGAAAAGAATAACGCTTTTAAATAGAATGGCAAGTTCACCGATGAACGGAGGTTTCTGGTTCAATTTTATCTAATTTTAATATCGTTAATTAAATAATATGGTACCTTTCAATCCCGCCGCCCATAAATTTATAAAATTTCATCGAGGATTATTCACTGATTTGTCATTAATTTGGAAAAAAAAATTAATATTAATTAATTAATTACATAGCTAAAATTAATAGCTAACTTATAAAAATAAGACATAAACCGGGGTATTTCCACTCGGTGAATAATCCCTAGTGAACCCGGAGGCTATACTGTTATTTGGGATTTTTATAAATATAATTATTGAATGAAAAAATGTATTGGGAAAAGATGAAAGAAAAACTAATTAACTAATTAATTCCTTTGTGCTTTCTTCTTTAAATAATAAATAAGAATTCGAGTCCCGTTAAATCGTTATCGAATTTAAGATTTATTCTATTTGAGTGACCTTACATTCCCATTAATTTTAACTTACTAATCGCATGTTTAATAAAATTTGAGCAAATTGAGTGGATAATTTCAAATGGAAAAGTGCTTGAAATGTCCCCAAAAAATTTAAAATAATAAAAAGAAAAAAGAAAAATAATAGAAATCATCATCAGTTTCCGAGCAAAATCAATTAAATTTTTGCAATTCATTTAATCAAAAATATGTATATGATCATCTGTCATAGTGTTTTAAATTTATTATTTTATTTATTTATTTGTTTATTTAAAACGCATAGCTTCAAATTTTTGGTGATGGTATTTTAATTTATCGGAATAAATCCAATCAAAATCATATAAATTCAAGCACTCTTCTTAACCAATTTTTACTACCTTCGAATATTCGAATAAAAATTTCGTATATAAATCTATAAATCCGATAAGTTTTAGTATTCAAATCTAGGTATAAAAAATGCCCTAATGTAATGCCCTCATCTGTCTCCTCTTAATTGTTTAATTTTATTTTATTAATTATAATTAACAAATAAACTTCGTAGAATTGGTGGTAAAGTGTCTATTAAAAAAAAGGAAACCAAATCCCCGAATACCCCCAATATTTAAGAATGAAAAAATAAGACAACATGACAGACGATTATTGAATTGAAATTAAAAAATATAAAATATTGTGAAAAAAATAAGAGGACTAACAAGCTGGCCAAACAACCAATCGATCAACGCACTTTTTCTTAACAAATCAAAATTCCAAAAAAAAAATTTATTAAAACAAAAATCCAAAAAGAAAAATATTTCTATAAATATTTGTAGTTGGTATCTGGTAGCAGTGGCACCCAGCAAAGCGATGAACAAGCGAATGCACCAGCCCCAGCAGCACCAGCCGATGGTTCGGCACCAGCCCAAACACCAGACGGTTACACGGAAGGTATTCCCGGACCGGTGACACGATTATTTGTTTTAGCTAATCGTGGTATTGCTAATTTAATTCAAGATTTAATATTGGTAATTTTATTTTGTTTTGGAAAATTGAATTTCGAACAATATTTAAAAACTAATTTTTTATCCTTTTCAGCGCGTTGCTCAAACAAGCGAACGAGTGGTCAACTTTAAGGCACGTCTCATAACATCGCTTATTTAAATTTATATACGTTCAGGATATCATGGGGATCGGTTTGTGTTCGGTGTGTTGTTACGGAACGAAATGTTCTCAAGGAACTTTATTTTTGAGTGGACTGAAAGATAATCATCACGGGCTGTTATGTATTGTTTTCTTATTTTTCTCCCGATCATTTCTTCCAAATTTCCAAAAAACCACTCAACATTTCTAGGAAATATTTCATTAACTATTTATGAGATGATGTCTATATATAAAATTTAAATTATTATTAAAAAACAAAACATGAACTGTTTAGCATTTATCTCCATCGTTCGTTAAATTAAATAATATTTAACGGTAAGATAACGAGATCAAACGGCTAAAATAAATCTACCGGATTAATTAATAAATTAAATACTCACAAATCCTGACAAGTTAAGTCCTTGCAAATGTAAATTTTTATTTGTTGTATAATTATTATTTTAAATAAAATGACTGTGGTATTTTAAACGACTATAAAAAATATTTATAAATAAAAATCAAAAATTGAAAACAAAAAAAAAAATATTAAAACTGAACAATTTAGAATTTACCCATCAAAAATTTATTTTATAAATTAAATAAATAAAAATAACGAAAGGCAAAACATAAAAATATAAACTGTTCCAACAAATATTAAATTTACAGAAGAAAAAACGTTGTATGTTTAATTAGCTCAAATTAAAAATTAAAAAGTCTATTGTAAATAGTATTTTCCGGACAAACTGCCTATTAAAAAAATAATTAAAAATATGTTTCTTTTTATAAGATTTAATTACTAATTTTGGTCAAAATATTATAAATTTTAAATTTTTAAAAAAAGAAGAAATTATTAACGAGTGCTTTTAAATTTTGTTGTGATTTGAGGTAAACGCCACTGGGCCGTGGCAATAATAATCTATTTTTCATTTAATTATTATCGGTATTTTTTCTTTTCCTTTTTTATTCAAATTTTGTTTTTTTTTTTGTTTAATCATATTCTTTTTGGGGGTGACATAGAAAATTTAATTATTTAATTAATTGGTAGTTTAATATTCTAATTTTAATTTTGTATTATAAAAGTTGTGTAAAATCTATTATTGCCGTCAATTGACAATTATTATTTTTAATTTGTAGTTTATTTGTATAAAAGAAAATAGGATTTTTAAATGTAAATACAATTTTTTTAATTTATATTAAAATTTGTTGTTTTTTTATTATTTTATAATTTTTATAGGTGATGTCTTCGGTATGAATTCAATTATTACTCGCAAGTACAAAATTCTTTTGAATACAAATTTCGCATAAAAAAGTATTTAATTTATTCAAATTCATTGATTCATTTGATTAGTTATTGAAACTGTATATTTAATATCAAGCCGATTTAATGAAGAAATGGGTATTAAAAATGTATACAGCCTCATTAGCTTAATATAGCCTGGGAAATAGAAAGGTAAGATCCTGCCTCTCCGGCTCTCGTTAATCTCAGACGTCCACGTCATGCCAGTCAAGATTCAAGGAAAGTAAAAGGTTCAGGCTCACTCAGCACCCATCTATTGTCTGTACTATTAACGATTAACCCGGATACGACGTATAAAATGCCAAGGTAATTAAATACCCGGTCTTTATCCTGTATTCTAGGATATCTATATCTATCAATTCGGAAAATTGTTACAAGTTAAATTGTATAATTAATTTCAAAATTATGTGTTTCCAAATACTTTTTCTCGAATTATATAAATTAAATTAAATTCTTCAAAATGGAACTTTATATTTATTTAAAGTTCAAATTCAAATGTTTTATAATCAAAATATATATATATCGTTCTGAATATAAATATAAAACGTTATATATATATCGTGCTTATTGCCCGGTATATTATGGCCAAATCAAACTGTCCGTTTGAATGATTTTTTTTTATTATTATTAATTCAACAAACAACTAAAAGCGATTCTCATGAATTTATTTTATTTAGTTATTTGTTTGTATTATTATAATACATATTTATTTAATATGTAGCTAATAAGCTAAGCTAATTATTCTTATTTTTAATACATAAAAAAAAATTACCATTCAATTTGACGATGAACACAACATATAAAACTCCAGTCTTTAAGTTGATCTCATCGACAAAACACGATCTTTTTATTTTTTCGCATAATTAAATTTAAAGTATTAAAAGTTGGTGTAAATAGGAAAAATTCCTCTTTGATTATGTTAGGTATCTTAACTCTTGTATTAACGATCGTTTCGATCGAATGTGGTAGATTAAATCAAAAGTATATGTGGCAAGAATTAGATTACGCTTGGCCCAGTGAATCTGAGAAGCAGGAAGCGTTACGAACTGGAGCGTATACGGTTGAAAATAATTTACCGCTCGGATTGGATATTTGGAATGATCGACTATTTATCACCGTACCTCGGTAAGATTTTTTTTAATGTATAAATATTAACGTTATTTATAGGCCGAGATAAAATAAAAATGATTTTAAAACATAGAATAAATTAAAAGGTTAATAATCCCTCGGGTCGTTGATTTATGATAAGAAAATTTCAAAATATAATCTAATTCGAAATATTCGGTAAACAGAAGAATATACGAAAGTTCCAGGTTTAATTATATAATATTTAAAATAATAATTATTGGTAAACATAATGATTGATAATTAAAATTAGGCTGGCCAGACGATCTATTTTTCAATGATAATAAAACTTAATAATCTTATCCACCCACTGCTCATATTTGATCCAGCGATGTACTGAGAATAGCCCAGATCTGGTCAGCCCAATATCGATATACAGTAGGCCTACATTAAATAACGAGTTGTCCAGGTGACTTGTAATTACTATTTATTTTATCAATGATTTGTATAACCGGGATAGTGATATAATTTAACCGCATTCATAACGATAACACATACGAATACATCGAGAATTAAATTTCTCGTTTTATTTCACAACCAATTTTCCAATTGATTTCATTATGAAGATTACCAAAAATGAAGATTACTATTCCACTAGAAAATCTGAACCGTAATAAGAAGGCTTTAGTAGCCCTAATTAATATAACAAATAAATAGCAACTATAATTATTTTAATTTAGATGAGCCATGAGATGATGCATTTTAACACCAACGGTATAATCAAATTGAAAATTATTTTTGAATTTTAAGTGATAATTCACGAATAGCTGAACAAACTATGGAATTGACTAATTCAGATACCAGTAAGTTGAAGATTTTAAACAAAGAAACTGGTTCTAATTTATCGGTGCAATCTTAAGTTTAATTAAATGGAAATATTTTAATTAATTTGTAATATATTTATAATGTCTAAATATACTTTTAATATTCATTGTAGAAGAATAATTTGTCTGCCAACAATTTATGCGGTTTATCCAGTGGCGTAACTGAACAAAATTTTATTTAATTATTTATTTTATTATTAATAAATTAGAATTAAAATAAATTCTTCCGAATATGACGAATTTAATTTAATTATTTTAAGAGTACCTACCCAAATTTATTATAATATTTCTTTTAATGGGAAAAAAACCTAATTACTGTTTGTTTTATTCATAAAACCTGTAATTTCATATAAAATATTGGCCGCTTGGGATTTCAAGCTTATTCATAACGATGGCAGGTACATACTAAGTAGAATGACTATTATATAGAATAATGACAATATTTTGTAGTTTAAACATATTAATAAACTTACACTTAATTTAAGAATACAAAAAACCAATTTAAATATCGAATTCTTAAAAATATAAAAAAAAAATCAAATATTAAAAATCTTAAGTTTTCGATGTCGGGCGATAAGGAAAACGGGACCCAGCAGTCTGAAAAGGGGCTCCATTCATGGCATTCTGAAATCAGATGTGAGAAAATAACCAATTTCAGTAGAATTTCCGGAACTTCGGAACTTCGGAACGGAACAAAAATTACTTCCAGAGTAAAACTTCTGGACCATTCTCGACTTATTGCGTTCGCACTCCACACTTCTTATCCATATTTTCCAATTTTAGATTGACTGACAAAAAAATTGATTACATTTACAATATTTTAATGACAATTTTCCAATTTAGAAAGTTTAAACGAGTTTTGTTTAACTGAAATTCAAGTATAGGTAGCAAATAGGAGGGCGTGGGTCTGGAAGATATTGCAATGTCCGCTACTGGACTTATACCTAATATCTACCTATACACTGGAACTGGAGTACGGATTATTCAAAGTGAATGTGATAATTTGTAATTGACTGACCTCGACGTATTTGTTTAATAGGCAAAACCGATCATCATACCGGGTTATGTTTACAAAATTGGGTAATCAAATCTCTATTATTTTTATATTTATTCCAATTGTTTGTACATTTATTCATTTATTACTAAAAGCAATTACATGATTGATTGACACAGTAATTTGAATAGTAGCTTCTCGCTATAAATGTAAAAAAAAATATTATTACAAATAATCAATGTCATATGATTACCAAAACCAAATTTTATGGTCGGATATCTAATGCTAATTAATTTATTTTTGGAGAAGAAAAAAAAAATCAAGATCAAATATAGGTGATTAATCAGTGGTGTTAAAAATAATATTTTCTTAGTTTATGAATTTATTGTAATTGCAATGGCATTGCAATTCAGATATTCGTGCATTTAGAGATTGTGGTTTATCGAACCTACTAGATCCAATCTCAACTTAATAACTACTTTCAATTAAACAAAACGAATCGAATAATTGACCATGAATTGAAGAGACTTCTTATTAAAAAATAAAGTTGTCCAGGAAGTATTATGGATTAGTGTAAGCAATTTCTATATTATATATAGATAAGTAATATTATATACAATATTTAATCATACGGATTAAATAGATGAAAACTGGTTTGAAGGATCAACTATAACCTTTAGTAATTTAATAATGAATTCAAGATAATAATCTTGCAAATCACTTGTATATAACATTCTTCTTTCGATATATTTTTTTTTTGTAGATGGAAATCTGGTGTCGCCTCATCACTAAACTACATTAATCTGCTAGATAATGAAAAGTCACCCATCCTCCATCCGTATCCCAGTTGGGAGGCGAATCGTTTAGATGTGGAACAGTCAAATGAGCCAATAGAAACAGCACAGGGTCGTGCAAATGCACCGAAAGCTGAATTAGCGAAGGATGGCCTTAAGAGCAATGAAACGATTATATCAACGTTTCGTATACGGGTCGATGAATGTGATCGTTTATGGGTTATGGATACCGGTTTGGCTGATATATTGGGCAATCCAAAACAGATTGCCCCACCGGCCTTGGTGATTTTTGATTTACAAAACGATAAGTTGATACGCCGATTCGAATTTCCAAAATCCGATATTAAGGATGAGACATTCTTTGCGAATGTGGTAAGAAATCGGAATAATTATTAACTATTAAAATTTCGATTATTCTTCCGGTTGATTTCCCATTTAGATTGTTGATACACAAAGAGGGGATTGTGAAAATGCTTTCGCTTATATACCGGATTTGGGAGCGTATGGTGTTGTCGTTTACTCACTCAAAGAAAATAAATCTTGGCGAGTTAAACATAATTTCTTCCATTTTGATCCGTTACACGGTGACTATAATGTTGGTGGTGTCAATTTCCAATGGACGGACGGTGTATTTGGTATGGCCGTTGGAAAAGTACAAAACGATGGGTAAGGAAAATCATTAAACCATTAACTCGGTAGTTGGGATAATTTTTTCCAATATTAAATAATAATTGGGTAGTAGATTATATAAGAACTCCCTCATTTTTGATAGTTAATCGATAGTTTATCATTCAAAAAATTATTTTCAGATCACGAAAAGTTTACTTCCACGCCCTATCAAGTAATAAAGAATTCGAAGTATCAAATCGAATTTTACAAAATAAAACCCGAGCAACCAGTTCAGAGTCCTATTACGATTATCGTTTATTAGGAGATCGGGGCCAAAATGGTCAATCGTCCGCTGAATATTTCGATGAAAATACGAATGTACTGTTCTATACGCAAGTGAATCGGGATGGGATTGCATGTTGGAATTCAAATAAACCATACAATCCAGAAACTCAGGGTATAGTAGATACTGACAGTGATGCATTAGTGTTTCCGAATGATTTAAAGGTGGATCGTAATGGAAATATATGGGTACTATCGGATCGAATGCCTGTATTCATCTACAGGAAATTAGATCCACAACAATTTAATTATCGCATCTTAACAGGACGTGTCACGGATTTAATACAAGGAACGCCGTGTGAAAATTAAATCGGTGGATTCTTTTTTATAATTACTTTCGCAATTGTTTTATCCATGGTAATTATTATTCATCTATTATATTATTCAGAAATTGTAATAATAAAATAAAATAAAAATTGGTACTCACCTGAATTAAAAATTGTCCGCTTCTTCCAATACAACTGAAAAATATCTGATTCATCAGATATCAAACATTCATCGATTCAATATTGTTTCCCTCTTAAAATTCAAATCCCGGAAAAATATTAACCAATTTTAGGAATCTCGTTGATTTAATTAAATTATAACTTTCATCATCTCTCTCTGTCAATCCAAACTAAAATAAAATGGAAAAACTTTCATTTAAAAAAAATAATTTTGAAATAAAATCTGATTTTAATATTTTTACAACCAAATATTCGAAAAATCCCACCCTTGCAAAAATTCCTTATCAGGATGAAAAAACAATTAATTAAATTTATTAATTTCCAGTTTTCTTTAATCATCCGGCAATATTTCTATTCTAAAATTTCACTTAAGAATTTAAAATAGATACTATAGAAATTATATGACATTTTCTAATTTTATTTTTTTTTTATTGGATCGTGTTTCTTTTAATTAAAAATTAAT
>JANTOP010012229.1:0-31521 GCA_027564815.1 Symmerus nobilis | reverse complement strand
GTGGACCACCCTTAACATTTAGGGGGATGAAAAATAGATGTTGTCCGATTCTCCACCCTAGCCGATATGCACGCTAAGATTCACTAAAATCGGTCGAGCCGTTTCAGAGGAGTTCAATAACGTACACCGTGACACGAGAATTTTATATATTAGATTGAAGGAATTCTTGGAAACTCAGGGAAAATTCGCAATGAATCGAGAATATTTTCTCTATAAAATTTTTCTTACTGTCAATGTAATCAACATGTTAAGAAATTATATACGATTCTATTACCCTCTAGAAATACGTTTTATGTCTTTATCTTAACTATATTATGCATCGAGACGTTTTTATTTATGTCTTTTTATAGTTAAAGAAAAATAAAAGAAATTGTGTGTGATGATGCTATTAAATCAGAACAAACGAATCCTTTTTTCGGGGCTTTTACTATACGAGAAGGAAAAAAAATATAGAAGGATTTTACAAGGAAAATCCATTTGTTGGTTTTCATTTATGTGGGAAAATATTGTTCATTCACATTATGAAATAACTAAATATATACAGAAATTTAATAATTTAATTTACTTGGGAAATGTTTACACAATACAGGATATAATTTGTCTAAATTAGCTTGTTTTTAGGGAAGAACCGATGGGAAATTGTTAAAAAGAAATATCCTTCCGGTATTAAAATCAGCATTTATTCGCACATTTCAACCATCAATTTCCATCCATCCATCATTTCCTTCAAGAGTGTCTGTGCGAAATTCCAGGACCCTGGGTGCTGAAATGCCTGACTTCCTAATAGTTTTTTAAACCTATTCATTAAGGCTTGACGGCATGCAAATAAAAATTTTTTCCTCAAAATAATCATAAGAAACGCATGCCCAAATTATTGTCAGTCATTCTAGGTTTATCTGAAGTATGTCTGTGCAAAATTCAAGGCTAAAAAATGGCCAAAAAAAGGACAGTCTATGTTTTTTGCCAAAAATCGAAAATTTCAAAAGTTGCCCTTTTATCAATTAAAATCATAGTTATGACTTAGATTTACCATTTAAAAGTGATTTTAGGCATTTAGGGTCATTTAGTTACGACAATTAGGATTTGTTTAAAACTATAAAATTAAGAGAAATTTACTTAAATTCGTTATTTTTTAATCAATCTTTTTAACCGTTTTGAAGTAGAAACACTACCAATAATTAATAAACATTCAACAGCTTCTCATCTATGCTTAAAATAATATTAAAAAATGACTTTGGCTAGTAGATTCAAATTTTTATTAAGATAGCTTGAAGATGGAGGCGGCAATTTGCCTTCTCATTTCCGTCTTTTGCTCGACCGTTCCAATCTCTTTCCTTGCTAAAAGAATCGAATATAATCGTTGAATCCATTTCAAGAATATATATCTGAAAAAATGTGAGACGTGAAATTTCTAATTTTAAATAGAAATAATTCGACACATTATATTGTAAATATCGTACATATTTTCATCAGTTCTGCACTTTTTCTCCCCCACTTAATTTCCCGAAAATACAAATAGTGCAGATATTTTCTTAGCAAACAACAAAGTAACGAGTGTTTGTAATAAAAATTGAAGTCTAAAGATGATTTGGCGAACCAATAGATTTTTTTCCATTCAATTCTGAAATAAGAAATTTTGTAGGAGTGTTTATGGGATGCCAGGTACGATATATTAACATAATACAGGATGTTCAAATGTAAAAGTTATAGATTTCAAGGAATAGTAAGAAATTTGTGGACCGAAATTATTCAACACCCAGTATATTTGCGGTTCAAAATGATTGTAATAGAAAAACTTTTCATTGTATGTTGATAGTGAATAATAAATGATATGCAAATTAGGTGGTTTTATAATAAAGTAGATAATAAAACCGACAAAGTTAGAGAAATAAAAAGTCCCATTTTCTTCAAAATGTACATTCAATTTAAGAATTTCACTAAGTCAAGCGAAGTTTAACTAAATATTTTCAATAATTATCTTCAAATTTCATCATCCTATTTTCAGTGTATTGTATCTAAGGTGGGTAAAGTTCTATTTATTCATCTAATTAACTTAGGTTAGATTATAATTAACTGTTTATTATAAATTCACTGTTTCTCTCATCAATTAGTTAGTCAATAAAATATTACATTATGAAGTAGAAGAAAAAAATAATTTCTGGAAACAGATTTCGACTCAACTTCATACTGAAATTCCTTTGTGATGTATAAATTTGAATCTCTCACGTATAATTACCTCTTTTTATATGTGTTGTATCGGACAACACAGGAATGTATGAAATATTTCCTGAACCTGAATGCAGGATGGTACCAGTACTCAGTATACTCGGTATACAATATGTTTAAAAAACAAAAGAGATCTATATGCATAATACAATATATTAAATACATTTAAAATACGCTCGTACAATTGTCTACTTTTTCCTTTGAATGGGTCCAGTGTCCGTCCGGCTGGACGAAATATAATAAACAACATTTTATCTAAAATGAGATTGGCCACTAGGGATCATTTTTAGCTACCAGAAGCTTTATATGTTTCTTTTTATATTTTTTAGTTCGAAAGACTATCCAGATAATATTATTATTCCAAGTTAAAATAATGGTTTTGGAAACCAAAGAAATCTGTGGATGTTTTTTATTGCATTTCTGTTCATTTGATTGAAATGGTTGGTCTCCCTGGAGCAGGGATCTGTTATATAGAGAATTTAAATAAAACTACCCCGGGCTTATTCAGTAAAATGTGCTATAATTTTTGAGAAAATCTACTATAATGAAAGTTGAGGTAACAGAATTTGAAGATAGAAAATCAGACATGCATATAATATAAATGAATTGAGTCGTTAGTTGTAAAATACTACTTAAGTTTACTTATGATTGAGAGTTAAGTTATTCTGATTACGGAATAATATAACAAATTAAAATATTTTCCATCCATCTCATATGAATAACTTTCTTTGTTCTTCAATCAAGATCTTCGATTTGATGGAAGGGAAAGCTCCGACTAGCCTAACATTATATACCGAAATACAAACAATCTACACTAATTATTAGCTTTACTATTTTCTACCATTACATTATTCAGTACAAAGGTGTGTAACTGTACCGTTTTGTTCATAGATTATCATTATTTCATCACAGAAAGGTGGGATAATTTCACCACTTATTCATTTTGTCATTTGAATCTGAAACTTATGGTTTTTTCTTCCACATAGAGAACATGTAATGTGAAAATGTGGTTCTTTTGTTGTACTAACGATGCATTATTGTGTATGACTGGAAGTAAATTTTTTTTTTAGTACGGCACATTTTGTATTTTATGGTTTGCATTATAATACTTGTATGCAATAATTTGAGCTACGGGGGAGATGTTAAAAGGTTTAATATAGAAGATTTTCTATATGGTAAAACAATATAGAAGAATATTCAGATAGATCCAATTGATTCTAAAATCGAAATTTTTAAGCTTGACGATAACAACAATAATTTTTTCCCGTCTATCCTTCTATTGATGTCGGCACTCATCAAATATATCAGCTACATCTTCCAAAAAAAAAAAAAGTTATATTTTCGACAGATTTGGAAGATGGGGTTGGGAGCAAAAGAAAAACTCTTTATTCCGTGTATCGTTAGCATTAACCCCAAGTCGATACACAACCACCGATTTACGTGGATATAATTCGATCGTTCTGAAACATTAAAATTAGAATTATTACTCTGAATAGTACAGAAATCAATGGACTGGTGTGTATCGATGTGAAACATATCCGATCAATGTTAAACATAATTCTGAACATTATATTAGCTCTAATATGGATGTTCTGTTCATTGTGATAGAGATTCTGAAGAAAAAAATCGTCTTTTTTTTCTCTTCAAAAAGGTTACATATCAGAGAGTTTAAGCCGTGTGTAAAATATGTTGGGAAAGAAGTTGATGATGGAATTTATAGCTTTAAGCTTTGATAAACTCAAGTGTGTACAATATTATGTTTTATTGATATCCTTATATTAATGGTAGTATAACACACATATTCACATAATAGCCTATATCAATTTATCGCATCATCATAAGAAAATAAATTTCGAACATATGGTACAAATTGTTTTCTTTCCGTTCCTTATACCAGCTTATCCAATCCAATCCAATCCATAATGGGAGAAAAAAGTCGTGGGTGAATTTTAAAAACATGTATTTTTGGAAGATGGAAAAACTTTTCTATTCAATTCGGTTTTCGTTCGATCGTTGGCTCTTTTCTGTGGAAATTGATTGCTAATTATGTAATTTTAGATTTAAGGATTATAACTATCAGTTGATTGGTAATATTTATGAGAACGTAAATTATTATTATCTAACAAAATGTTATCCAACCATTGGTTGATTAAAAGTATTATTATAAACATTATCATAAGAAATTCGAATAGCGAACGATATTCACTTATCGAATTTGACGATGCACAGAATTTATATGGAGTAGTTTCAGTCAACCGCGAAAAATCGGCTAGACTGCTTATCTTATGAGTAATGAATAAATTAATAGTAAATATAATTAGTATATTTTAATAATTATTTTAATATTAATTATAATATAAGTTGAAGTAGATTAAAGAAAATAAATGTAAGTGAAAATAAATTATTACCAAACTCTCCACCCGTTTGTTGTTCGTATACTTCGATCGTGTCCCCATCCTCCATTTCCAGAGATGTTGGAGTATCGTTTTCATCGATCGGAGAACCATCGAAACGGAACCGTAGGACCGTCATATCTAAACCCTACAAATAGAATTGAGTAATTTAGATCGGATAAATCAATTGAATCTACCGTAAATACTTACAGCTCGATCGCAATAGGTAAATATTAATTTCCGTAAGAGTGTATGCTTCTTAATTTTGAATCGAACAACAGCGTTGTCCTCACTCAATATATTTATATTCATATATTCGGGTTCAACAGCTAGATCATCCTGTAAACCATATAGAAATTTATTATATATTTAAAATTTACCCTTCGAAGCCACACAAACCTTCGGAATTTCTTTAAACGGATAGAATTTAGTTATAATTCCGCCCATACTTTGCAGGAATTACATTAAAAAAAAAAAATATAGTAAATAAATACAATAAGAAGATAAATCCGACGCCTACTTTTCTAAATTATCATTTTCATTCGAATAGATTAGCGGTTCCCAACCTTTTTGAGGCTATTACCCATAAAGCGGATTAAATATTAGCAAATACCCCCCAATAAATGTTTTTTTTCAATTTTTAAATAAATCAAGAAGTAAGGTAAGTCAAGGAGACAGTTGATATTGCTTAGTTCTATCAATTTGTTAACAATTCGGTGCAGTTTCGATCAATCCATATCGTAAGTCGTGCTCCAAGTTCAATCGATGCCTTTCCTTTCATTGGCACCATTTTCGACAATTCACTTTCTCACCTATAAGTGTGGTGAATGAGATCAGTATATTGAAGGCTTTTTACGATAATAATGGACACTGGCCACCAAAGTTCCCTGTGCAAATTTCTTGAAATATGAGAAATTTGTTTGCGCATGTTCAGATTTAGTAAATAATCAGTCACATATTATATTTTTTATGTCCGCAAGCTCTCGTAAAACCACGCGTGCAGGGAGAGAAACAGAGAGGAGAGAACTTGGCTGGCCACCAATCTTTCGTCAGAATGTTCCTAGTTGTGATTTTTCGAAATCTATTTTCAGTGTGTTGTCTTCGCGAAGTTCAAGGATTTGGGCTTTTCTTCAATTTCAGTATCTGTAAGAATACATCCACTAAAAAGGGTCGTAGCACCCAATCCAAATTGGCGATTTTCCAAATGAGGAAAATATTCGCTAATAGAATGTACTATTGATGACAAATGGAGAATTATTTTGTAACGGTCCCTTCAATTTTAAATATTGAAGGGAACCGTATATGAAATTATGGAAATTCAATTAATTAATGAATCGAAATAAAACAATTGTATTTTATTTATTAATATTTAATGTGGCTTCAACACTCACAAATTTATTTCTTTCAATATACCTAACTTTGCCCATCACCTTAATTATTTCGTGACGTTCCTTTTCCACAGCTTGCCAATGCCGTTTTTTATATTAATTTTCACCTTTATTTCTAACTTACTTGTTCTGCACCTAAAGCGTTTCTCCCTCGATTGTCCATGATACGCCCAAGATGGACCATTGTCATTCATTCTTCTCCCCATCTTCTTGTTCATATGGTGTTTTTTAATAAATAGACAATTAATTTATCCAATCTGTCGGATTTCCTACCGCACTTTTGAGTTTTGAATTCTATTAAATTCCCCTAGATGGGCCCCTAGCTAACTTACAAATAACATATGATATATATATACTTATTACAAAACTGTGTTTTGTTGCCACATTCAATAATTCAATCGACTGCAGTCGTTACAATTTCATGAGACTAAATAAGCATTTTTCATTTCTTGGGTCATGCGCCATTGGTAGTTCTGGGAACATCGAATCGTCCTGAACTCCAGCTCTACGTTAGTAAAGCTGCAATTTGCGAAGAAAACTGGCAGCCTTATCGTGAGATGTTAAAATATTCTCTATATTCCCTTGAGCTTAGGATAAGTGTATTTATTACTCCGAAAAAATCCGAAAGTTATGCTATTTTGGAAATAAATACAATGCCTGATATTTTGGCATTTAAGTCATATTACAAGCCATTTTTCTTATCCGTTTTTTCCGTTACAGAGACAAAGCAAATTCTTCTTGAAGCTCAAACACTCGTTGCAACACCCATTGCCCCATGATAACCAACGTACTTCTGTATGGAGTAACAGCACATCGAATTTGCTTCCAAAAGGTATTTGTAGAGGTTTTGTGTTAACGTTGTTAGAGTTTTCACGCAATATTGACAAAAATATTTCGAAAAATTTGATTGATTTGATAAAAATCATTTTGATAATAATATCGTTTTGTGACTAACCGGTTGTCCAATCCTTATCTTTGTCTTTACCCCTCAGAAAATCCAATTTTACCCCTTTTGGGGTAATTACCCCCAGGTTGGGAATCGCTGATAATAGATTAACGGAGTAGAAATAGAAAGAAAGGACATGCTCGTGACCATTTTAATTTTTTCTCAAAACGGGACATTGTCAAAATTACGGGTACAGTGCCATATTAAAAAAAACTTATTTATATGTTTAGAACCCTGTTTACCACGCCTATACCCATTTTACCCAAATCTCTATATGTTTCACACTCAAAAAAGCTTCGTTGGTAATCACTGGTTTAGAACATTTATTTAAGACAATAATAATTACAATCAAATAATACCTAGGTAATTAATCAACAAGTAAGAAAAGCTATATGTAGTTTTTACAAGTTCCTCGTCAATATCAAAGCTATCTTTCAACTTTTTTAATAAACTACGAACTGTGTATGGTAGAAACTGAGTTATCTGTTTTTTAGCCAAATTTTCTTTCAGTTAATTCATTTCATTTGCAGATTCAATTGGCGAAATATTCTACCCTTCAATTTTCATCACAGCGTGATGACAGATCGCCTACTGAGCGTGCATAAAATGAAGCCACAGTTCTGAGCTGGGATTTCCAAAAAATTTTATTATAAAAGGATATTTAAGAAATATTTTTTTAATGACTGGTACATTTTCAAAACTCTTTCGATTGCAGGCATTAGTGCAAGCCACCTACTTTTGCTATAGCCTAGCAATTTCTGATATTGTGTATCAGTTTCGCTGCAAAATTCTTTCAGTGCTTCAACGTGTGTTATATAAAAAAACGAATAAATCTTTACAATTATACATTCAAAGTCTACAGGTATAGACAACCTGCAGCTGATTTGATTGCGTTATGAACGATATGGGCTCCGCATTAGAGATGCGAAAGATTCGAGTACTAGGTACATTATACTCGTTACCTTTAGGATCCGAAAGTAACGAGTATTCATTTCTAGAAATACTCGTTACTTTTATTCTATTCTATTTTGTTGGTTAAGCTTTCATATTTTCCCATTTTTGTTTTATATTGATTTTATGTATTTTACTTTGTGATACGAAGCGAAATATATAAACGATTCTTTATTCAACACGAAAAAAAAATTATACTACAATATATTCATACACATGTAAGAATAAAATAGCTTCGCGTACATAAGGCAAACATTTGTTTATTTTTTCGATATATTTGAGTTGTCGGTACCAAATAAAATGTACTAACACGACAATACCAACGCCACATATTCGAGTACTCTATCTACCGATATAAAATACCGTGTGTAAATTGACATGTAGAATAAAGTAGCAACGGTGCATATAGGTACCGGTACCTAATACAATGTAACGAGTACTTATAGTTAACCGTAAGTAACTAAACTTTGCATCTCTACTCCGCATTCGATACCTATCAACGGCTTTTCGAGAGATGATTTGAATTTTGGGTACACGTTATTGGCTCCTCACCTAGCTGCTCCTTCGAAATTGCAGTTGGTGTTATCGCCACAATTTTTGCAGAAAAAATTATTTTCTGTCAATACTTGCAATAAATAATTAACAATGATATCTGAACTCTCACCAGGTTGATATTGGAGATCTAAAATGTTTACTTGCATCCCTTCATATGGTATAAAATAGCTCACTAGAACAGGGAATATATTTTTATTGTCGTAATTTGAAGCATCGGTTAACATTGTAAAGCAATGAGATTTACTAACATCGGCTTTTAATTCTTCAATCGCTGTACGATCTAATACATTTACAACAATTAGAATTTAACATAGAGGAACTTGGAGCAGCTGCACGATCTGCATTTTTATGTTTTCCCAACTTTAAATGCTGTTTTATATCATTAGCACCGCCATGAGAAACGCTAAAATCTGTTCAACATATATTATCTCGCAGCTAACATCCGATGAAGTACTTCGTTGCTTCGTTAGGATAATTCATCGTTACGTTCCTTACATGAACGACCTACAGCATATTCCATACTTGTGTACTTTGTGAATTTTTTGTAAATAAATGCTTGTTTCATATTATATGAAGTAAATATGTACTTCCAAAGGATTTATTAGACATTATTCGGTTTAATCACGATTAAACACGTTTTTGAAGATATCAATAGACCTATTAACTGAAAACGGGACAACTCTGCGTCCCGAAGCTCTCCTCGGGGGCACCGGGACGGAGTACCGTAAAAAGGGGCAGTCCCCTTCAAAACAGGACGAATGGTCACATTAGACATGCACCGAATTAGCTTTACTTCCAAAACATTTAAATTTTAATACATTTAACACTCCATTTTAATCCATTACACTCCCGATAAACTATTTCTAGAATATTATAAAATGCTATTCATTTGGCACATCAATTATTAGCATAAAATTTATAAATAATTTCTAGAGATTTTTCCTCTATGAGACATTTTATCCTAACGCTGTTTGATTTTCCTCATACTGTTTGATTAAAATTGGGCCAAATAATTATAATCAACAGTATAGGCATTTAAGTCATAGTACTATAGCCAAGTATTATCCGGATACTTCATTATCAGAAATAGCAGCATTGATACAATTAAACAGAATAACTAAAAATAAAATAATATAATAAATTTTATATAAAACAAAATGTGACAATATAACAAACGTGTAAAAATGTGATGACTATTGCAATCGTTCCTACAACATGCAATCGATGTATTAGAAATAATTGAAATGCCTACGGGCGTCCCTTGTCCCACCAACAGTTCATTATTAATGGTGATGCTATAATATCACCCGAACCTTCAATCTGATTTAATAATGGGGCCTTGATTCAAAAGCTTATTAACATTTATTTTGAAGTCATGTTCACTTAATTTCAAAATGGTTCATTCTTAAAATTAAATTTCACTTAATTCAAAAGGCTTTGTAGTGAAATTATTGAAATAAAATTTAGCATTAAAATCAAATGAATTAGTATTTGGATCAAAATTAATTTCTTTTTGTTTGAATCAAATGTTTTTTTTTTTTTTTTGTTAATTTTTCTCTGGGTGTAATGTTTTTATCCAACCCCGTTCAATTTTATTCCTGCAGGTAACCACATCTGTTTATTATCTAAAATGTTCAGCCAGGAAGTCAACGAATTTTTTCTACCTCTAAAATCATTAATTTTGAAGAACTGATTCATTGTCGATATACAAATAATAATTGCATTTAGGCTATCCATTAGTCAACTGGATGCAATTAAACCGAACCTAAAGGGATACATTTAGATTCCTATTCTTTTTTTAATTCTGACCACTACCGATTTAATATTTATAATGAACATGAAAATTAACACTGAGGCTTTGGTATTCCATTTAAATTGTGTATCCTTATAACATACTCTGTTATTTTAATGATTTCCAATTGAATATTCGTGCCTACGATTTTATTATGGCAATAGAATTTTCCATTTTCCCCAATGAAAATTTCATACATAAATTTGTGCACTTGTGGATTGGATATTTTTCTATTCATTAAAAACAATATTGGGTCCATTATATATCGATATACAGACGATATAGTTAGAATAACTATCAGAAGATAACATATCTATACATACTATTCGATTATCTTTATTTTAAATTTTATTTCAGATTCATTTCAAATTCCATCGATATTCCTAACATTTTATTAATACTTGTTTTGCATTCCTAAAATTTGCAGTTGTAAAATGGTCTAATATAATATGTAACGCATTTGTGTTATTCTAACTAGAGAAATAGCAATTAAATGTCTTCTCTTTTCATTAAAGTTCTATAATGGTTAAAATAGTTAAACCAAATTGATTTTAAAATTAGATAATTGATTAACTGATTTATAAATAACATAATAATTTCCTCTCAATATATACGTACAATTTACAGTATGGTTCTTGATATTGCATACAAAAATTTGGGAGAAATTATGGAAAATAAAGTTTTTCTATCTAACTTGTCCATAGTAGATATATTTGGTATTTTTCGTTTAGTTTCTATTTCTCCAACAGAAACTAATTTTAAATATGCGATTGGAATGCATTATATATCTTGATACCCAGTTATTGTGGTCCGGGGGAAAAGATCAATAATATAAAATAATGTCGAATATAAGAATTTGCCAATATGCATAATAAGACTATACAAATATTTTATTGTATTTTACACAATAAGACTATTCATCTGATCCGGTAATCGAATCACGAACACAAGAGATTTTTCTCGAATTTGATTAGAAAATGTCGGAAAATATTGTGCAATAAATGGTTTTAAAATAATAAAGACAAGAAAATTATTATAAATCGGGCGCCGTATTTTCTACCAAAAATTAATACTACAATTCAAAATCTCTATTATTGGTACTTTATTTAGTCTATAGATGAATATCTAATTTAAGCAAATTTAATTTTATATGAATCAATTAATTTTTACTTTTAACTCTATCTTCAAAATCCATAAGTAAGCCTTCTATTATTATATAAAGTTTTTGTACTAAATAACCAGCCACCATCCAATTCCACCTGTCTCCGAAATAATAAAACTTTCTAGTGATTCCATTTAATTGGTGTATGTGCCTGTGTTTACTCGGTACTAACACAATAGATATAGGCGGTAGCTAGTAGATCTACGTTATCCAAATATGTTCTTCTTTCGTTTAAATTGTTCACAAATTTACTCTCCAAATACAAACCCCCGAGAATGAAAATAATGGCCATACCGTGCAGTTCTAATATACATGTCTATCAAGTACTAGTATGTACTACAATATATACCTATATGTCGATAGTATAAGGATAGAACAAATGTAATTCAATTAGAGCTTAAACAATCGAGTATTGTGTGCTGTGGTTATGTCTCGTTTTGTGTTTTATCGGGTGGTAAATGAAATTTTGGGGTTGGGTGCAGATCTAAACCATAAACCTGATAAAAATCCGGGTGCTAGAGGTTGGATTATGAAAAGCAATATGGGTATTGTTTACACCTGATCAGCATGCTATCAACTATTACAGAATTTTAAAAATAAACTTTTCTTACCACTTATATTATTGTTTCACTAGATAAAATATATTGTCGGTTTTGAGATAAATAAAGGAAATTTGAATGTTGGTTTCTTTTGCTCGAAATTGTATTCTCTAGTCGAAGTCCACATCCATATCTTGAAAATATTCCATTTGGGAGTAATATTCAAATATTCTCCATTGAAATTATATACCGGTAATTAATGACAACGTTCAAGTCAAGGACTTATAATAAAAATTATTTCAAATCATAAATTATTTATCAATAATTTTCTTTATTAATTAATTAACAGTAAATATTGTATCTATTCTACGAATTGCTACCAAAATTTTTAAATTGTCTTTGTTCATTGTCACAAGAAATATGGGGATGAGAAGATTTTTGATTGTAATAGCTGATTATCATCTCAATTCCCACAATTGATTCAAGTCTTTAACGGGCTCTCAGACCCACTTGATATTTATTGCTTCATTTCATCTTCCATAATAAGTTTTATGGAGGGGGGAGGGTAATAAAACCCTTGAATACTCCTTAAGACACACGTGCAAAATTCATCACCATTTCTCCCAATAAACAAAACAAATAAAACACTTATTTTATGAATAGAAAATCGAACATAAAAATATTGCCGGAAGATAGAAGTGTGAGATATTTGATAGCCGAAGAAAAATTGTTGTTCGGAAAAGTTTACAAGGAGAATCAATAAGGAAAAGAACGGACATCAAACTGATGATGGGAAAACTTCTTATCGTCTTAGTTTCTCATTGAATATATTTTCGTTTTATGATTTTCCTAGAGCGATAACAAATAAAAACATTATTCTTCATTTTCCAATATTTTTCCCTGTATTTATTGTATATTATCATCCGTTCAAATAGAAATATATATCAGATCTCTCTCCTCACAAACCGTTCGGTTAGTGGTTTAATGAAAAATTTCATTGTGAGCGAACGGGCCAGTCAGTGTGGGGTTTGCATATTTTTCTGACTTTAAAATGTGGACACACACAAACCATCATTCTAAGGATGGGATAACAGAACAGAAACCATATGGACCATTGGTATTTGGCAACCGCAATCCAACAATGACATCGTCAACATGTCAATGTTAAGTAATGTGGAAAAATTGATAAGAAAATACTGTAGGTCCTTTTTTTTTGTTTTCAACTCCAGGAAACCATAGTCGGAAATATCGTCCACACAAATAAATATATCTAACACCATACAATACGTTCAATAACTCGAAAGAGGAAAATTATTACATACGAGAAGTTGGATGGGAAAAATAGAAAGCTAGAGGATAATACATTAAATATTAGCCGAATGATAGATTTTAATGTTGATGTTTCAATATTAATTATTATTATTTCTAAGTAAACTGAACAACGAACATACTTAGGAACTATACATATATCATTCCCTTTTCAAATTGTCTCATTTATAATATTTGAAGAACCAATGACGGATCCTCGTAAAGATGGCCTTTCCGGATTCTATTTTCTTCATTTTTGTAGTCTCAATGAAAATCTTTATTAAATAATAAAAAAAAAACGAATTGAATTTCGAACTATACCTATATATTTAAATTTCTTACAATTTTCTATATTAATAGATCAAATGTTTCAGATCAATTGCTGTCCTAATTATGATTTTTTTTGTTCACCAACTCTTAAATCAATTAATTATATCCGGAAAATAATAAACCTCCAACTGGTCGGATATGATTATTAAGTGATTATATTTTATTGGTGTTAAACAGTGGCGTGTTGTGAAATATCAACAAAATCGTAACCAATCTTTATAGCTGCAAATTTTTAACTAAAATTATTTTATTGAATATCACCATTTTACTAATTTTTTATCAACTTTCGATTAAATTATAGGAAGGAAAGAAAGGTGCTGTCTGAGTTGTCTGAGAAGAGCTTTAAGAAACTTCCAAAGCTTTTAATTCAAATATTGTTTAAATTGTTCTTTATCAAATATATTTTATCTCCCGATGATTAAATTTAAATGAAATCGGAAACTTTCGTTAAGAAGCTCTTAAGAAGTGGAAAATTAAAATCTCTACAATAGCTTTAATGAATGGAATTGAATTGAATAAGGCAAATTATAATAGTCATTCATTGTCTTTGTTTTCTCTTTCTTGAAAAATACTTCTATCGACCGGAAATTTGGCATAAAAACATATGCTTTCAATGAGCTCTCGGGATTTTTGAAGCATTTTTTTGGGGAAAATTTAAAATTTCGTAAAAGAACCGATATATGGATAGAAAATAGATTATAGAATGTAAAAAATTAAGTTTGGAACCTTAAGCTTTTATTGAGCTTACAATAGTCTGAGAAAGCTTTTCTTTTTTCATATTCTATCCAAATTTAATGAATCGGGTAAAAATTCGATTCCAATTGTAATAAAATGACATTTTAATTTCAAGCTTTCAATGAGCTTTCAAGTTTTTTGAAACTTTTTTAGGGAAAATATAAAACTTCGTTAAAGGATCGTTATTTGGATAGAAAATAGATTTTAAGACTTAAGAAATAAGGTTCGGAAAATAAAGCTTTCTGGAAGCTTTAAAGATTTTGCGGAGCTTTTGTACGAAAAGTTTAGTTTTGATATTTTTGTATTTTTTCCCAACTTATTTATAAACTTTCTACATCATAACATTTTTTTGGATCGGAAGAAAATTATTGGGAAATCCAGATCAAATGTTGCGATGCCCGATATTAAAATTTCTCGGTGCGAGCGAGCCTTTGCGAATTTTTGATTTTTCTTAGATAAATTTCAGCTTTTCCGAAACACTTAATTTTTGTATTTTTACCTATCGTGCAAAGCAACTTTGCGCGCACGACACTGGTGTTAAATATTTTCCTGCCAAAAATATTCACATATTATAATGCGGAATATATAGCATTTGGCAATCGTCCAGGAAAGCCAAACTTTTATCTTCTTGCATTTTAAATCCCAAAAATGGAAAAGCGATATAATATATTTTAATAACATATTTCAATATTCTTGAAAAGGAAAATTGAAAGAAAAACTTTTTTTATGGTATTTTATTAAATTCGTCACCGCTTTAAATTTATCCTGAATATTTAAGGATAGAGGGATGTGGTAATTATATCAAAAATTGTATTTTTTGGAATAAGCGAACATATCCACTGAACATAAAATCATTTTATTGTTTCGTATATGAGAGGAATTAAGTATTAAGTATTTTCTAACGATTAATGAGAGTATTTTCAAGAATTTTCACTTCTAGACCTAGTTCTATTTTAATTAAATGTCTTATTATATCCTAATAAGGTATATAGGAGAAATATATTTAAATTATCATTACAAGTAATAAAAGAAACTAGTTCTGGGTAAAAAGTATCTTGATCGCTTTGGTGCTTTGGACTAACAGAAGAAAAAATACATTGAATTTATATAAATAATAAATAAATTTAATATACAGAATTAGAGAATAAAGTTTATAACACGGCTTACTAAAATTAATTTATTGGCCAAAGGGTGAAACCCTCAACTTAAGGGGAGAGCTCCAATTTTATTGCCATTTTTTTAAAATGAGTTTTCATGAATTTTTCGTGCCGATACAGTGAGTAAATTTTTATAAGCCATTTCGTTGCGTAATACTCGCTTGGTATGCTAGACTGCAGGTGTTTGGGGTTTTAATTTTTTCATCCTCTAAGTGATAGGAAAGCAGTTGGAGGTGAATCCGAATACAACAAAATAATTAATTCGGCTTCAATTATTTTAAAGTAATTTTAAAAATATTAATCCTTTTCGTCAGGCTGGACGAGGAAAGTAATTCGCCACATAAAAACCTGCACAATTACAAATTTTACTTAATATATTTATGTTACTACGAGCATACTTCGGGTGAGACCAAGAAAAATATCTGGAAGTAAAATATATGAAAGAAAATCATTACATTATTTCCGAAATAATGTATCCTCTTCCTAATATTATTACTTCCTTCAAAATGTTTGTTGTAATACATTTATAAAATTAATTCTTTCTAAATTTTTTCTTCTCTTATTTATATTTAATTGCTCCCGTTTTAATCGCAAGACACTTTTTTTGAAAATACGATGTTGAAACAATTTAATTACAATTTTCCGGAATGTTTTCCGGTATATTTAGCCCAAGCGGATACTGTGTCTTTATTTGGGAGTGCATGGTGGAATTTATTGCTTGGTGGGAATTTTGTGTAAGGATATTAAATAACTTTTTATTTGACAATTGATAATCTGAACAATAAAAATTAAATGTAGATTTATTTTATTTGGCGGTAAAAATTAATTAAGAGCATAACTATATATGTATATAAATCCTGAGTAGAAAAAGGGATATCAGATGTTGGAACGAACGAGATACTGCCATCAAGTGGATAGGGTGCAGTGTGATAAAATGATAAAACCAGACCAAGCATCGGGTAAAATCAAACCGTTGTTTTCAAGGATTTGTTAGCCTATTATTTAATTACATTTTATTTTACATTACTAAATAATAAAAATATAAAAGATAAACCAGGACACTAAAAATAATCTTGATATTAAACTCCTTTCCGCATTGTTTGGAATCTCATAAAAAATCTCATTATTACAATTATCCCGATCGAAACAAACGAAACAATCTGGTTCATCACCTTTGATACATCTGTCCAAATCGCTATCCATCAAATTCCATGCACAACCTCTATAAACAATCGAATCCAATACTCGTGTATAGCAACCACGACGGTTGTATGCCTGATAACCAGAACAAACCATTCTCGGCATATCGGTAGCGTTGCCCGCACACGATTCCTGTCCGACAACATTACTTTGACATATGATACACGATTGCGTAAAAATATTTAATATATTACAACCGTTCGCATGGCATTTAGCGCACGGGCGACTGAATCTAGATTTATTGTTGATAATGGTATAATCTTCAGCTAAACAACCACGGATCACTTCCCGATTATTTTCCATTGGATTGAATTGTGGTAGTTCATTACTCCAAATCAAGCACGTAACACATTGTTCCATGGCCAACAAGTTCACCGGTCGATTACATAATTTTGCGTCCGATTGATTAAAACCCCATCGACAAGCTGGATTTGCTATCGAATTGCATTGGATACAGGACCGTATTCCGGATCTTGTTGTGTGAACATTACAATTGTCATCGGTACATGTTTGTAGAGAGTACTCCCGGGAATCGATAATCATTTCAACGGATGCATTTGTTATGGATGCTGGCGAAGCATTTAATAAATCAAATATATTTTCGATTTTATGATCCATATCCAATCCACAGCCTCTCGTTACATGAAATTCGGTGATTGATACATGGGTGAAACAGAAATTAAATGGATCGGTTGATAGACATTTCGTTGATAATATTGTATCGGTGATGCCATTATTATTATTAACACTTAACGTTACACAATTCCATAATGTACGCGAATTACATTTAATGCAAGATAATTTCGATTCGGTGGTACGGCCACCCAATATGGTTATAATTGTGATTAATGGCAGCAATGAAATATCCAAATTCATGTTGACTGTCGCTTTTGATTTGGTGAATGGATTTTTTTTTTATTTGGCCATAAAATTTGTTTTTACTATATTATACTGATAACATTTGGAATGATATTTTCCCGCTGATACAGGTCTTCGTTTGCTGCAAGATTTTGAGGTTTTTTTTCGGGAAGTTTGCATTGCATTTATTATAAATTATGTTATTCGTACATTTATCAGGAATTTGTTTAGCGGTCCGTTAAATTCTCACGGAAATTTTTGTGGGTGGAAGTGATGTTAGACGGGTTTACAATTCTCTTAATATAATTAATTTGATTATGAATTAAATTGTATTCGATTTTCTACAATAATTGAATAAAGAAATTAATTACTTTGCAATCATTTTGGTGTAAATACGATTAATTAGATTGCTGCCTATGTCTAGTATCTTGAATGGCCTAATTATGTTTGAATATCTATAATCGTATTTTATCATCATTTTATCATGTTTCTTGATTTTATTCAATTTTAATAACTACTTCTACTTAATATTAGTCATTATTTCCATTTACCGTTAAAAATATGAGCTATTTAAAATTTAAGTAGCATTATTAATTTCGGATGGTAGATAATCAGAGGTGTCAGAATGATTACGATGATTCCGAGAAATTTCAGATAATTATTACTATGATTTTCAGAAGTTTTTATACAAATATTTCGATTAAAACTTAAAATATATTCATGATGGATGACATCTTTAGGAACTTGCTTTCTTATAAATTTGATGGGCAATTTTAATATTAATTTAACTTTGGAACACCCCTGGCATTTAACATCTCTCTTATTTTCAGAACTTACATTACAACCAAATGTCTTAATCTCAAAATCGGTGGGTCGTTAAAATTGGGATCTCGAACGGGGGTTTGGTAAAAAAAATAAATTTTTTATAATCGTAAAAATGACAAAGTTTTTCCATCCAACTAATAAAAACCACCTGACACAATACGACTTAAAATGTTATTAAAATATCAAAAATATTAGGAACATAATTCCACCAATGAATTTTTGCCAATGGCATTGAAATGTTTGTTAGGTTTTCGGATGTGCAGTGCATCCCTTAATCTCAATCGTATACTTGAGAAGTGGCAGTTTATTTTTTTTTTGTGGTATCTTATATAATCTGTTTAAAAAATATCAAATTCTTTTCGTCCTCTTTTAATCTTTCACTTTTAGTAAACGTCTATCATCTCACCAGTTTTACCTTCATCTCTGAATAAATTATAAAATTGGGAAAAGTTTTTTCGACACAAACGGAAAGACATATTTTCTTCGTCAATTTCTTTTTATTTTCATGGTAATGTATATGATAATAAGATAATATAATTTGTTGATTTCTTAATCGTTCATTCTCAACAATAAAAATTCTCTTTATGCAATGATTTTTCACCAAGAGGATAAGTTTAATATATCGATTTCTTAATGTAAATATTTTCCTTTTTTTGGGAAATGAAATATTTATCAATAAAAGTCGATGTTGGTTTATATTTTCAATTGCTAGTAACTAACTAATACACTGGACAACAAATTAAATTTCTGCATCGCGATGATGATTCTGATTGAATTTTAATATTTTTTGTGTGGATATTAAAATTTATTCAAAAATCGGTGAACGAAAATTACCTCAGATCGGTTTGGCCGATTGACCGATTTAATCGCGTTAAATTAAAAAAAATTATTTAATTTATTAAGCCAATTTTTGGGGCAATTCTGTAATGTTTAACTGTTGGTTTAACTTCATATAAAAGATTCACCTCAAATGCTATTCAGTAAAATTATTTCAAAGGTGGTGGATTTAATATTCTGATTTGCAAATAGATACCTATTGCAGATTCAGTTTCGGAAAGTCCAGAAAGGTTAGACTAATATTTCGAGAGAATCGAACAAATTTAAAAAAAAATGTCGGGAAATGTTGAAAAAAGGGTGAGAACGTGAAGAAAATCGGATGATACAATTTAAAAATTTAGAGGACTTTTCCGAGTACAAAACGACCTTTTAAGAGTAAATTCGCCTTTTTTAGACATCTCTCTACCATTTCTCGATTTCTCCTGAAAATTTTCTAACTTTTCAGGATCTTATTTCGAATTTACTCAATATTTTTCTGACTATACCCAAATTATCTTACTTTGTCAATTATGATTACTTAATTTTACTTTTTCCGATTTAGATCGATTTTCCAACATTTCCCCGATTTTTTCCAGACTTTTCCGACTTTATTCCATTCAACAACTGTAATATTATCCGAATTAGTTAATATTTTCCAATTTTTGCCCGACTTCTATCCAAATTTTCTTGCAAAAGGTACGAAAAATCATGAACAGGTGAGCAAATGTCGGAAATAGGAGGAAAAGTCGAAAAAAATAAGGGAAGGCGGAAAAGACCGGAAAAGTTTCAGTAGATCCGGTTAAAATTCGAATAAAAGTCGAAACCGCTATCAAAATAATTCCTAAAAGTACTAGTCGAGAAAAAATAAGAAAATTTCATAGTATATGACAAATGAAAATCAGAATAAATCCGTTAAAATTTCCTATAGTTAAAGTTCAGGCAATAATTAAGAAAATCAAGCCTGGTGATTGCAGGAAGAATCCGCGTTCATAGCGAGCAAAAATGGAATGAAATTCGGGAAAAACTGGCAGAAATAGGAAAATCGAGTGAATTCAGGGAAAAGTCAGAACAATTAAGTAAACGGAATCTGAATTATTTCGGACACAACAAGTTCGTAATATTTGAGAAAAAATAGGGAAAAGCAAGAATACTGGTAATGTTAAATGTCGGAATTTATATCTTTTGACGTTTAATTAAACCCCAATTTGATAGATTCATAAACTAAAAAATGTGATTACTGAAAATCATTGGTCGTGAAATCTGTTAAATTAAACTAAACGAGCATTAGAAAAATTATAGAATTGTTACATTAATTCTTATTACAATTTTGGTAGATCGAATTAATTAAAAATTAACTTAAATAAATAATAATATTCGATAGCGACTCAATAAAAAGATTTATACGGATTCTGTATTAGCGCATTCTGTACTATAGGGATGAAAATAATTTATTTTCTAATTTAATTTTTAATTATTTAATTTATATTCTCCGGATTTCCTTCACTAGAATAGGAGTTTATATTTTTATTATAGATATGTTCAGATAAAATAACTATTAATAATCAGAGCAATTGAATTTATTGCAAGTGTTCTTCCGTGAAGGAAATTTACTAGAATATACCGATTCCGTATATGTATGAAATATTATTACAGAAATCTACGAACGAAATGGCTACATAACGTAACAGAATTTTAATCCATAACATTTTCTTTATTAGGCAGAATTTCTTTATGTTGAATACATTTATATAAAACACAAAAATCGAGGGAAAAGTTTTCCCATTTTTTGTATATTGTTGGGGGTTGAAGGAATAAAAAAGGATTCATACAAATTTTTTTTTAACAAAAGAATAGAACATCTGTGCCAATTGCCATCCCGTGCCGCATCGCTGTCTTATAGAAAGATGTACCTAAAACTTTCCAAAAGTGGGTATAAATCTTAATATATACATATAATACTGAAATATTGTATTCCCTATCTATTTTCAATAGTCACAATTTCACAGTTTTTCTCCTTCGAACAATGAAAGGCTTAAACGACACATTGAAGTTTTTAAATCAGTCTAATTAAAAATGACTATTCGAATATAATACTTAATGCAATCGTTTCATTCACAATTAGAATTAAAATGATTATAAAATGGTGTATATATACATCTTACGGTGTATTATATAAGAAAATGCAATTGAATATATCGCGAATTATAATCTAACTCCACTCCCATTATTTTCAGTTACAAGGAATTGGAGTTTGGGGATTGGGAAATAAATACATATGAAATGAGAATGAAATTATTTAATAATCCTCAAGCTCTTTCCCTATCCTGTTAATAAATCGTTGAAAACATTTTAAAATTACGTACGGTATATTGTTGGTGTAGGGATGAATGAAGAAGTCTATAACATCATACACCCACACTATAGAATATACGTACTCATTGAGTCTAATGAATTGTGACAAAAAGGTTAAATCCTGTCGCTGTACATACGTGGGATCCCGGATGGGAAAGGACTCCCTATTATCTTGATGAAATGCGTGATACCAAAATACAAAAAAAAAAATCGTAAGGTTTTTCACAGAGGATAGTTTTCAGATTAGATGCTCCTAGTTATATAAATAAAAGTTGATGAAAGTCTACTCTACAATATTGTCATTCAAGCTTTTTGTTTTATGTTTTATGTTCTACTGTTTATGTAATAAATGTACATACCTCCTTTAGTATTATAAACAATGTAATGCTTTAATCTAATGGAATTTTGATGTATATTCTGTTTATAGGATATGTATTCATATAAAATTGTACAGCGTTTCAAATATATCGAGAAACGCGTATGTTTCTCTCTGGATTTGGTCGAATTGATTTTCATTTTAGCACGATGATATGAAATTATGGAGAATGGAAAAAAAGTTGATAGATTCATCACTAATATCCCGTTTTCACATCCAATAAATAATCAACTTTAATACTTTCAGTATTTTTAGTATTATTTTTCGGTTAACCAAAATCATCAAATGAAATCAACTAAATTTCCAATGTTCGGGACATTAGATATCCCTTGGTATAAGTATAATTGTGAAAAGCCGGAATAATTCTCCAAAATATGAACAAGGTTACTCTAATATTTGTAAATAAGCTTAAATTTATGTACTTTTATTTTATTTATTATTTTATTTATTTTATTATGTATATACATTTTCAGCTAGAACATTTTAAACTTTCATAGAGTATTATTACAAAATATTTACTCTATTTCCAGTAGTCTAATTAGTTTTCGTCTGCTATACAACTTAATTTAATTGATTTTGTTTTACATACTATTGATTTGTATTTTATTTATTGCCATTATATTCATTCAAATTTCGGATTTTTAATACCTGTTTTATCTTATAAATTATTATGCCGGAATTCGGAATAAATAAATAAATAAATAAATAATATTGATCATTTAAAATTTCAATAGTTTGTTGAAAAGTATTTCTCGACTTGAACACATCCAGATTCATGTCCAGAAACAATTCTTTACAAATTATACCCTTTAAGAGTAACGATGGTTTAATATCACTCGGTAGTCTGGAAGATTCAAGCTATAACTGGAAATTTTACCCTTCAGTATATAATGTATGTGATTAATATATTACTGGAACATCAAGTAATTCTAAATTATACCTAATTAATTGAATATTACTCAGTTAATAATGAATTTTAAATTAAAACTTGACAGCAAAAATATTATTCTTTGTTAAGGTAATATAAGTTTATTATACTTCTGTAAATGTAATTGAGTAATTGTAAACCATCTCAATACTCAACATATGGGTAAAATTAGCGCTAGTAAAATAATTTAATAATTTAATAATGATAGCAGTTATATTCGACAGTAATTTCTTAGATAGATGAATGAATGTCCGTTTTATATAAAAATTATAAAAATATACATCAATTTTGAAGCATGTAGTCCTATAACAGCCTTAAACCTTACATCGATAATACGAATAAACATTCTTTCTTAGAAGATTTAGCCCTGCATATAAATTATTTGTATTATTTGTATGTAATTGCCTAAAATCATTTCTAAATGCTAGGAAATCTGAGTCAGAACTATGATTTTAGATGATAAAAAGGCAACATTTTAGATTTTCGATTTTTGACAAAAAACATGGACTATACACTGTCCTTTTTTTTGGGCCATTTTTCAAAAATGCACTTAAGAGAATGAAGTTTTGCACAGGCATACCTCAGATAAACTAGAATGATTGGCAATAATTTCGACATCTCTTTTTCCATGATTTTTTTGCGAGAATAATTATTATTTGCTGACGGACGAGCATTAATGAACAGGTTTACGAAAACACTTAGGAAGTCAGACATTTCTGCATCTAGAGTTCTGAAATTTCGCACAGATACTCTCGAAGGATGTACAATTCGATCCTCATATATTTTATTCCTCCTTACTTAAGAAGTTTTTGAGATATTTAATTAAGATTTGGTGATGGAAATTTATAACGAAATTTTAATACTGATATCAATCATAATTATCATAAATGAATTTTCCTAATTGCCTCTAATAATTTTTAAATAGTAAATCTGAGAATATCATCTGATAAAATGGCAGTTTTCAAATTTTCGATTTTTCAAAAACGCTGTCCATTTTTTGACTATTTTTCAAAAATGCGTTACACCCCAGTGGATAAATAAAAATTCTACGAAATAACCATCGAGTAGATTCTTCTACAGAACAACTTTATTTAGCAAATATTATTATACTGGATTGGCTAAAATTCCCAAACATCCAGATTGTACTTTCGTAACACACAATGTGCTTTTCATTTCAAAGCGCATGTAACACAAATCGAAAGTTTCCCGCAGCACGTGGATCTGTCTTAACAGCGCTTGTCTTCCAATTATTGTCCCTTAGTATTTGTGTTAATGTGCGAAATATGTTCGGGACCGAGAAAGCTTTTCCGGAAAAATCATCTTCCAATTCATCATCATCAACTATTTTTCACCACAACCGGTAAATTTATTTACTTGTATTCGTTGCTTGAATTGCATCAGCCCGAAGCTTAATCTTTTCACATCCCTGATCATGCAATACCACTCTGTTGATGATGGTCTGTTGGTAAAAGAGATAAACTGAATACCATCAGAAGATTCAACACTGGTATTTAATTTGGTATATATTTGGTTCTGTGGGATAGCAACCACCATCCAGAATTCAATTTTCAGTTAACTTCGGTTCGTGATGAAATTTGGATGTAACTTATCCGTGGTACGCGAAAATCGCAGAATAGTACCAGATAAAATAGAAAATAGTTTTAAATGAAATATTTGAATTAAATAAATTATTTATTTGAATAATTGTAATATTTTTAAAATATGATCAATGCGTTCCAAAAAATATATAGTTAGCAGTGATTTGAAAATAATTAATTACATAATTTTAATTCTTATTCCAAAAACAATTTTCTTTTTATTCTTAATTAAAAATTTATAAAAGCTAATAATCAACAACAAAAATCCCTAAACGAGGATAATAATGATTTATATAATTGGAATAATAATTGTTTCTAGCATAATAAGTAGTAAGTTCTACTCGCTTTTATTATTTAATCTGGATTGTGTGGTTGTTCCGTTTCCTGCAATTACTTGCCCCGCCAGAACCCAATTGACTGGAAAACTTTATCTAAAATCATTTTCTTTCCATTTTATATTTAATAAAATTTTCAAGCTGTTTTCCGTTCAAAATTGTCGATAATAAAATAAAAGGAAAAAAAAGGTTTTAAGTAAATGGTATCCGACTTTGACCCCTTTCGATTCCATTCATCATCACACCCATTTAAAGACAATAAAAATAATAAAAGAGCAAAAGCGGTTATAAAACCGGTATAAAGATAGCCAAATTCATCCTTGGTTTTAGAAGATAATAATGGGTTGCGTGTTTATATCTTTTTTTTTAAACTTACAACGGAACGCCACCCTTATCATTCATAAAATACCGACGAGAAATTTTGTGGCGAAAGGATTTTATGAGTTTTTGTGCGGAGAATATTTAAGAAATGCCGACAAATCTCTACGTAAATCATAGCAATGTTTTATGGTTCTTCTATAAGATTAAATAACCTGGTTCTCTTTTAACTAATAAGATATTTTCATTCTCGATCTTTTCGATACTTTTCTTCGTATAGAATTTTAATATCCTTCAAGAATTATGTTTAAAAGAATATTTTGAATAGATAAACCAAATATTATTATCACCAGTATTATTTATATATCTGATAATAGAGATTGAAAGTATAGCCTCTGTACTAGTATATAATCTATTAGCCCACTTTATATAGGTATACTAATTCCTTGTAATAATACCCGTTTACTTGTACAATCTTTATAGTCATATTCTACCAACGCTACCCTAACCAATCTACTACTCAAAATTAATATCAAGGATAAGAAGTCATACAGCCACCTTCTATATATATTTACTCTACAGAATAATACTTATCTTATAATATACAAAAGATAAATGTTCCACTTTAGAAATATGTTTAAAAACACAATGTAGACCCGGTTAAGAGTTTTAGTCAATCTGACAAAAAGAATGTTAAAACCATTATTCCTCCCGGAATCCTTATCCTTAACACCAGTAAAATAAAAATTATTTTACGATTAGGTCCGTGGCGTATGCCAACTTTATGTCGTATAAATATTTAATATAATAAGAAGAATAAGGATTGGAGATGGCTGTACGTTGTCTATTGTTTTCCTATTAAAACATGAATTACCTACTAATAATTTCAGGAAACAAATCCCGTACCAAGACAAATATTAAAATTCACGTGAATTTATTTAGAAAATAATTTTCTAATCGTGTTGGGAATATTGTTTGTTTCCAAAGTGATGTTTTGTAGGTGAGAAATTTTCTATAGATGAACTGATTGGGATGGACCATTTTTTGAATGAATGTCTATTTCAATTAATAATATTTAACTTGAGGATTTCATGTTTTAATTTGACACTGAATTGAATGTTATATTTAGAAATTGAAATCGGGAAAATGTAGGCAATTTAAATGTAATAAAAATCGATTGATCGGTAAGAGCTGATAGACCTTCAATTTTGTTTCTCGAATTCAAGATTTCTATTCTCTTAAATTTAGAAAGAATATACTCAATTTGATCCACAAAATGATTCGAACGTTAGTTAATTCTTATTAAATGCTCGAAGAAAAAATTATTCGATGATTATTTCTAACTATCCCGTAAAGATAGAAAATTATGGCTAATCATGGAATATTTAAGTAAATTCGGTCATTACGCAAAATTATCAAATGATTAGAGTTTTATTAAAATAAATATTTATTTTAAAAGTTCTATTAAGCGGGTAGTTGGACTGTCCATTTTACATACAAAATCGAGGTACCTTTTTCTCTAAAACAACTCAACCGATTTTCTTGAAATTCTGCAGGCTCTATCTTGGCTATAAAATAAGAAGGTTGTCCTGGAGGATTTAAAAAAAAATACGGATTTTACAGCAAGTTGAAAATCAAATGAAAAAGAAAAAAATTTCAACATGCTGTAAAATTCGTATTTTTTTTTTTTTTAAAAACCTCCAGACAACCTTCTTATTTTATAGCCAAGATAGAGTCTGCCAAATTTTAAGAAAATCGGTTGAGTAGTTTTAGAGAAAAAGGTACCTCGATTTGTATGTAAAATGGACAATTCAACTACCTCATTAATAAATGTCTTTCTATTTTCAACGATTAAATTTGATCGATTAAGTTAGAACGCTTCTAATATGGAATTTTAAGTATAACGTTCTGATGGAATTAAGAAAAAAAATAGAAATTGGAACAGATTTATATTTAATCAATAGTTGACTTACGGAAATGACTAATGAAGGTAGCCAGACGAAAGATTAGGATTATTACACTAATATTGAAATAAAGTTTCTCACTTTATATTTTAAATTTGTCTTTTTTATATTGTTCCTTCAGACCTTCCTCCGAAATCTCAAATAATTTCTAGATATTCAGCATTCAATTCGGCGGTAGTATGTTATTATTCTTTGAGGTCGAGTTATTCGATAAATTTAATTTAATTTAATTTCATTAATTAATCACGTGAATTAAAACATACCGAAAATTCAATGCAGAAATATAATAAAGTAGGGAAATTTGAATTAATAATTCTATTAATTAATTTGCTAAGTTTTTATGTGAAATTGGAATTAGCATATACTTCACATTGAAAAGGCCAAAATAAATCCAGCAATTAATAGAAAGATTACCATTCCAAATAAGACCGGATTGAACGATTTATAATAAGGAATCGGTATATGTGATGTATCTAAATTTAGCTATTAACTTTTTCAATCAACTACACTTGCAAGCCATATAACTAACAATACTTCATGGAAATATCGAGTGCTGTAAATTTTATTGGCAGATGTGATCTATATAACAGACTGTTTAAAAGTAATGTAAATAATTATCGATTTATTTAAAGATTAAATAGGCGAAAGAATCTTGGCAAGATGTCCCAATGTAAATGTTGGGAACTTTATTTGGAACCATATGCATATTTGAACGGTTAATCGATTTAGTTAATTGCAATATTCTTGAATACAAATCAATTTATTTTTACTACCGTTCTTCATCTTTCCGGAACTTCATAACTTTATTCTTTTCGAAATTCTAATTTCCTTGGTTCAAAATTCACCGAAGTGATTTTTGCGTGATGTAATGTCCCTTAGAATGTTTTACATTCTCTGGGTCATCAGAAATGAGTGAAGAAAATCTCAGAAAATTTCAGATAGTCTTTTTTTATGAAAGTATATATTACGAACTCAACTAAGTGCAAGAATTATGAGTGTTGCATTGTTAGAACAATTGAAATTATAAGCTAAATTACCAGTTCTTTTAATAACGTCAGGGTCTACCCGTTCCTCGAACGGCTTCATTTTCACAGCTGAGATTCTCACCTTTAAAGTAAAGTTTAGAAATTAATTTGAATTAAGAAATTAAGAAATTGAAATGAAGTTTCAAATATTTCCTTAGATAAAATAAACCATGCTTTTTCAAGATCTGCTAATATAAAAAAGCATCAATAATGAAATATGCAATATGCCCTATCTTGTAATATTAGATCTATGAATATTTCAGATACAAAAATCGTTGAAGTTGTTTATAAAATACAGGAATGGGAAGAAATCGGAAATGGGCTTTCAATAATTTTGTCCGAATGCTCAAAAATTTAAAATGATAACTCCGGCATTTGGCCCGTGAATCACCGGCATTTGGTCGGTAATTTGCAGATTATTGCTAAGAAGGATTCCCAAAAGTTCGGAAACGATCGGGAATTTTTGGGAATTCTTCGCAAGCTATTAATTACGTAGAATTTAGTGGTCGTTCACAAGCCTTTCGCTATCACTTGGGAATCGCTTGGAAATGTTCGGGAATTTCTCTTGCAAAATTTGAAATAAATTCTTGGTGAACATTTATGATTTTTATGAATTTCTGGAGGCTGTCGACATGATAATGAGGATGTACTAATTTCACAAGAATAGGAAATATCGTCAAAGAAGCCCATAACTTGCAGCTCGCAAAATTTTAAATAATTCTATAAACTCTTACTTAATTTAAAAATCAGATATTATTATTCCTTATATTAAAACGGTAAATAGATAAAATAAAAATTATCATCAAGTATATAGAACAGATTTTATTTAGATAATTGAGTGTCGAAATTCGAATCTTATTTCGTAATATCCATTCTCCTTAATTTCTTATTATCCAATCGATTTAACTACAACTTTATACATACAATACTGTGATGTTTATACTGAAGGAGGAAAGTTAGTTTAAATTCATATCCTCATTCCACTATTTAATATTTTATTGTTGCACTTCAATATTTATTTTCATTTAATTACCTTTATTTCACTGTAAGATTATCTAAATCCTAACGGAAATGAGTAACCTATTTATTTCTCTTAAAAGTAAAAAAAAAAATTGGAGCTAAATTAAACGATTTGTTGGAGGTGTAGAGGAATTATTGCACTGATTGTATTGTATTGATTGGATGCATTTAATGTCTATAAATACCCATTTAGCTCCATCATTAACCTATCTAACCACCATATATTTATGTTTTTCGACAGTCGTTTTAAGTGTTAAAAATGTGTGTATTATGAGAAGTAAATGGAGCAATAGATTCGTTGTATCTGGATCAAATTTGCATGCTTTTCAGTATTGTCGAAAAAAAACGAAATTCCTTTTGGATTTATTGTTTGCACCTGGATCGTCTTATATTTTGTATGTCAACGAACCAAATACCATATTTTTTCTACTTGAAATTTCTCTACCAAATTTCTATCCGATTATTATATGTATAATGCGGATGTTTGATTGGAATTGCATCGCATACCAAGAATGACGTTGTTAAAAAGTTACCACTTTTGAATGCATTCCAATATTAAAGTGATGCATCAATTCAGTTAAATAGCATTCAATAGCAAACATTGTAACATTTTATTACCTGGTGCCCAATATATCAATACTATGTATCCATTCCCATTCTTAGATTTTAGATGGTTTAAAGATATAGAAGGTTTTGTAGTACTTTCGTTATATTATACATATAAAACTAGTAAATAGTGCAATATGATATCTTTCAGTATATTAAATTGGGATTGAATAGTGTAGAATGGATGTAAGTATATTAATACTGGTGGGTGGTTGTTATATTGACTCTTTCATTTTAAATGCAAATGCATTGTATGTTCATAGGGGTTGATTTGACCGATAATGTTCCGATTTTATTTTCAGTAAACGTATGTTAAATTGGATATTGTTTAATTAATATAGAAAATGTTAGGTTGTTGAAATAATAAAAGTTCTATTATCCGACTCTGGTTTTTAATTTAATTAGACAACTAATTAAAAGCGATATTATTATTGATATGTGAAGCATGAAAATCGAAAAATTATTTCATGCCCCAGATATGGTATGGAAATTAATAATTTTGTGGGTCGTTTGACATTGTTTCAAGTCATTATCTTCGAAAAATTCATAAATAAACATAACACACCCCAGATAAGTATAAGATGGGATTTTTAGGATGGGAATTCTGAAAGTGAAAGTGAATGGGGAAATAGAAAGTGTTCCCACAACCCAGCCACATGCTATTATCGAAAACAATTGTTTTTCTCAATATACAACTTTCACCACATATCAAGCATTCAATAAAAAAGCGATAATACATAGGATTAGGATATATAGTCCCCAACTACGGTACGCAGTGAATTCAGATCTCATCCCCCCAACTCATTGTATCCATATTGTTTGGAACAATTTTAAATGACTTGGCACTAAATAATCCATTAAATTTCGAGGGGCAGCCAAAACCCTTATATATTATTCCACATTTTATTCGATAACGATAATGGGATGTTGGGAGAGTTTATAAGTTTTTTCCGCTATTCATTCATCTTGTCAGCGTTTTTTTTCCAACAATTTTTTTTTATGTATTGAATATTTTTTATTTTATAGTTAGGGTGGGTGGTTTGTATGTGGGGGTATTGGGGATATACCATATTTGGAACAACAATAATAAATTTCGGATTAATAGCGAATTGATGTTGGAAAGTTAATCAGGAACTGATTAAGATTCGGATCATATAGCGAATATAATAAAAGCATGACGATATCAAAAAATTTCTCGACTTAATAAGTCATGTTGACGGGATAGGGTTTGGTTTTTTGGTATTATTAATTAAGTTTATTGAAGAATGGTTGTTAAAAGGTTTTTTTTTTTAAATATAATAAGAAACAATGGAAAATAGACTTAAAATTGTTACAAAAATATAACTACATATTAATATATGTAGTTACATTATTATCCCATATTTGCGGCTGTTTTAATTTCTTAAATGAATTTTCATGGAATTTTGCGTCCAGTGATTAATGAAATCACCTAGAGATGCACTATGTAATAAATCTATAAATTATTTTGTAATAAAGGGAAAATATGTCTAATACAGCAGCATCCGTATGCTCACTCCTATATCTTACTATCTCTGGGTTTGCTTTTCATTTCTGGTTTTCTGAAAATTTCACGGATAATTTCTTGTCGTTCGTGAAAATAAAATATCGTGTATTTTTATTGCTGCAAATTACTAACTCAAATTGTTTTATTTAACCCTTTCAGCCCCACAGTTGCCTTGAGGCAACACAATTTTTGCATTTAAATATTTCCGCCCAAAATAACCAAAACATGTTCAAATTTTTTCTGGTTGTGATGGTAACCCTGCTTTTTAAGTAGGATATATTACTTGTTATATT
>JANTOP010012228.1:0-58703 GCA_027564815.1 Symmerus nobilis | reverse complement strand
GGGCTGGGGGGGGGGGGGGGGTGGCCCAGCCCCCCTATGCCCCCCCCCAATTGGCGCCTCTGCTTCAAAGTACTCCCCGTCGCACACAATGCATTTATTCCAACGTTTTTCCCGATCCTCGAAACAGTCAGAAAAGTCCTTATTCAGGCTTTAATGGCCTGCAGTACCTTCCGATTCGGCTTCAATAGAAACAAAACGGTGTTCCTGGAGCAGCCCTTTGAGTTTGTTGAACAGCCAAAAGTCACACAGTGTTACATCAGGCGAATATGCTGGTTGTGGAACCATTTTGGTCAAGTTTTTGGCGAAATGGTCTCAATGAACCAGTGCAGTGCCGTGAATTATCGTGTTGCAAAACCCAAGAATTGTATATCCATAATTCTGTCATCTTGAGGCGAATAGCTACCCGCAAATGACGCATGATGTCTTCTTCATTTTTTATCTTATTCTGTTACCGAACGTTGGCGATCATATTGGCTATTAAAGCTTTGTTGACTGCTGCTCGTAAAAGCTGTGCACTCGACTGTTGGAACCATATTCGTATAACCACGTATAAATTCTTCAACCATGAAGTTCTCCTTCTACCTGGAGGACGTCTTCCATGTATCTTACATGTATTAGGAGTTCAAAAATTCGATATTTATTCGAATTTCTCATGATATGTGCAACATAATTTAATTTATATATCTTCGCAGTCTTTGCAATTTCAAGTCCCTTTCTCATCCGACGTAGAGCACATTCGACGATAAATCTACATTTCAAACGCCTCCAAATGTTGTATTGTTGCTTCAGAAACCGTCCATGAGTCAACACCATAGAGAATACAAAACATTTCACCAATCGTACTCGCACCCCCCTCCCCCACGAATTTGTTGAATTGGCGCCACTGGTCTTGGCTCCCCTGTGCACGATATACGCTCGATAGATCGGTTGTCTCTGACTCGTATGTATAGATCCAAGCCTCATTTCCCGTAATGATGCGTTTTATGAAGTCCTGGAAGTCAGAAATCATTGTTTTGCAGATGTTCCCGCGACGCTGTTTTTCCAAAAAATTTGCTGTTTTTTGCTACCAGTCGATACTTGATGCGTTTGAGGCATGCAACATCTTGGTTTAGGTTCATCAGCAAGGTCTCTTATTGTCAATGGATGGTTTTCGAATACCAAATCTTTGATTTTCTGGCCAGATGTTGATTTTTGTCCGGGGCGTTTTTCGCCTTCAACTCATTCTTGGCCTTCTCTGAACTCTTTGTAGCACTTGTAATCATTTTTTTGTAACATAGTCTGGTCACCAAAGGCCTCCTGCAATATCTCTTAACGTTTCAGCGGCAGAACATTTATTCTCCAAACAAAATTTAATGCTAACTGTTTTCTCAATAAAATCAAACATGGTAAAAACATCGAAAAAGTCACTTTTCAATGTTTATTCTGACATTTTACAGACGTCAAAAACAGTACTACCAACCAAAAAAAATTTCATGATTTCACACTTTCACAGTCCCCGTGAAGTTTAAATAAAAAATTCACTTTATTAGTTGGTCACAATAGTAAAAAGCTTGCATTCTATTGAAATGGAAGAAATGAGAATTAGGAACCTTCATGAAGGTGTAATAATAAAATAAATAAAAGCAATCTAACCCCTGGAATTTATTTATATCATTCGCTTTGTAAAGTTTACATTTTCCTGTGCATGCGTTAAGCGCCATATTAAACTTAACACTTTCCACCGATGGTGGTGTGTTAAGGGTGATTTTATTTTTCTAATCTAAATCGATTATCGTGTAGGAAAATTGTAGTTTCCAGTTCCTTAAATTCATTAAATTAAAGATAGAAATGATTAACCGTAAAACTAAATAATATTTTCGTCACAGAAAAGTTAGGTTAAATGGCTAGAATGGGTTAGTTATTCTATTCTATTTTCCCATTCCGTACTACCATTAATATAGTGGTTTGGTGTTGATATTTTCGTTTAAAGTGGCTGCGTTTTTCTTCTTTATTTCCCACTTCTCCATTTATAATGGAATTTTCTAAATGAGGGGATGTGTGTAAACTGTAAAGGGAATAAGGAATGAAATAGAAGAAAAAAATCGTTCAAAACCTGAAAAATGGGAGCGTAAATTCTATATACTTACACGTATGTGGAATTTGTATGGTTGATTGTATTAGGCAGACTGGTTCGGTGACAAAAACTTGGTTTTCTATATACATTTTTTATTTTATTTTTGACAAGCTGTTGGATGCAGAATTGTTAGAAGATTTTTGATGATAAACCTATATAGGCAAAACAAATAAAACACAGGGTAAATAAATATTATCTCTAGCTATATACATCTTCATATAAATATTTGATTTTTGCACCATATTATATATAAAATTGGATAAAAAAAACACATATTGAACAATTTAAGATGGTGTGCGTACAGCATACACCAATCCGCGTCGATTATGGCACCGACTTTCCAAAGGAGTGGCTAAAAGGGGGCGCAGTCGACACCAGTCCGACACTCAAGGTGTGAACCAAAACACCCAACAACACTATATGAGTACAAAACGAACGAGGCGACATATAAGTATTCCTATATATTTATACGAAATTTTATTATGTGTGTACTTTTATTAGAGATTTTTCACATCTCCCCAATTGTACGATGTGTACATGACTATATATGGCTTGACGTATATATGTCACATGATATATTACTGTTTATCAGGGGAGTTAAGTTCTCTTTTGGTTTTCATTTTTCTTTTCTTTTTATGTCATTTTCATGCCGTTTTTTTTTGTCCCGCACACAACGAACTGCTTATAAATGTGTGTTTTTCATTGTACACGTTTAACTGGTATTTCATATTTAACCACCAGAGTGTGCAATCGTTCCATAGCCACACATATACATAAACTAGTCGCTTCAAATTCAAACATATTGGTATATAATCAGTCTGTAACCGACCGGCGTGGAGTTATCGTCACTTTCATATTTATTTATTTTTCTTTGTTTGTATAATTTGTTGTTTTTGTTTTTTGGGTATTTGGTCTGGATACAAAAAAAAAGAGCACACACATCACACTTCCCCACAAAATAGTCAATATAGCAATAATGATGCCGGATCTGGTATTTGGGTGTGGGTACTGTAATTCAAAATACCGGATCAAATGCGTAACAATCGAATCGAGACCATGTAACTACTGTATTAAATTTTCTTAAATGAGGTTCGGCATTTTAGGGTTAATTGGAACGCGAGTGAAATTATTTTCGGACTTTTATATGGGAAATTTTGATTTAATGATAACTAAATTAATAAAATTTCATGGTTTCTACAAAATGGTTAGACAACTTTCGGATGAAAATTCGGTAAAGAGAAAACTAAATTTTCCGGCGGCATAAATGGATATCCTTTTTTCCGCGGGAAATTATATATAAATATGAGAGTGATAATATAGAATAAAAATGTAAGAAGGAAAACGCAACCATAAAATAGTTGAATTTGGTTGTGGGGTGATCCTTAATATTTTAAAAGAAAAGGATTATCAAGTGAAGTTAAAAAAAATTCGAAAACTGTTAAAAAAAACTATCTCACACCTCGCTGTATAAAACTCGCTCTAGGTGTATAGTGACAATTTGGAATGTTGTGATGAGATACGACATTCAGGAAGCGCTCCAAACTGACGACATTAGTGGCAGGCTACTAGCTACAGGAATGGCCTATCATCCATTCCTGCAGCTGCCTCGACCCACCGATTTCAGTGTATCGTCGCTGTTAACAGCTGGGTCACCATCATCGGTACATCAAGGACAAAATTCACCGGGTGGTGGTGGTGGTGGTGCGGGTAATACAAATGGACAGCGACCGCCACAACAACCACCCATCCATCATCCGGCAATCGGTTCGGCCGCTTCTTATTTCCCAGCTGCTGCGCTAGCCGCCCTGGCTAGCTCACCGGGCGGTCCACATGCCCACTTATATCCCGGTTCGTTGCTACCAAAATTGCCACCACACCATCCCCACCATCATCATCATCCGCTCGGTACACCGTACACAACGGCTGAAGATGTTGTGTTGGCATCCGTTGCCGCCCATCAACTACATCCGGCGATGCGACCGTTGCGTGCGTTACAACCGGAAGATGATGGGGTCGTTGACGATCCAAAGGTGACGCTTGAAGGTAAAGAGCTTTGGGAAAAATTCCATAAACTCGGAACGGAAATGGTGATAACGAAAAGTGGAAGGTAAGTGACAATATTCAGGTGGATTGAAGTGTTAATTTTAATTTAATTTTAAGTTTATCTGATTAAACGTAAAAGTGAATTATGTAACGAACATGTCATGTCAATGATTGCGATCAGACAATTTGCAATGTACCGTCGGCTTTGCACAATTCATTATCGACCGAGGTTTGCGTGCAATGAAAATTAATGGAATTGCAATAAAATGCAATGTATGCATTGTGATCATGTTCGGGAAGATAATTGATGAATGGAAACAGATAGCGGGGGGAAAAAATTAGCAAGTCGTTGCGAATCAGTAATCTGAATGAAATCTATATGGTTTTTTTTTCTACGTCGATAACATGCAAACTGAGAATATTTCTTTTTACGGATTTTGCTATGAAGTCATTTGTAGAAATGAATGAAAATTGGATTTGATAAAGAAATGAGATGATTAATTAGAAAATTATATCAGTAACTTCGCATTAACCCCTAAGAAAAATGAGACTTTAAATTCTGGGCTGAAACGACTAATAAATTTAATTTATTTCTTTAAATTTACGAACTTACGAAGTTACGAAATTAGCAATTAGAAATTAGAAAAAGGAGTAAATTAGTTATCTGAAGCATACTGACTTCATACTATTTATACTGATAATTAATGCGCTTAGATAATGATAACCAGGCTGCGGATTTTTATGTAATAAAAATCTGAAATATGCACCTTCCAATATGTGGCTAAAACTCCAAAATATGTGCTAGAAATTTAACTAATAATCCTATTTAACCTAATAAGCCTATTTGGTAAGTACAACAAATTGTGGCTAATTTATTTGACACAAATTTGCATTCACTCGTGCAGAGTGTTATCGTTTCAGACCTTAATTGCCAACTTGGCAGGTACAGCTCGTTAAAATTGCTACCCTCAAGATAGTTTTACAAGCTTGATTATTTTATTGGCCAAGAATCTCAAACAACTTTTGCAATTTAAAACCGACTCGAGATTTGGGCCTAGCTCTGTTTTGATTTTTTCTTCCTGAGTTCCATTTTTGACGGTAGAACATTTAAAATTTCAAAGACTTGGGCTCGGCGAGTATTAGAGTCGAGTCCCGAGTACGAGTAATTGCCCAAATACTCGGCGAGTCCGAGTCGAGTCCAGAAACCCTATTGGTAACAATGGACACAATTGCTGCCTTGTTGAGTCTAATTTGAAATCAGCAATTTCTTGATTCCGCTTATGTAAATATTGCAATAAAAAAATGTTGCTTCACAGATTCAAGTGTGTTCAAATTATGAATTTTATCCAATTCGTCTTTTTCAAATGACTGAATTAAATTGAGATCATTTAATGATAATGAATTCATTATGCAGTTCATAACTTCGTAAAAACTTTGTAGCGTAAAATAGAGACTATTGAACGGCGTCTTTATATCAATACTTTTCCAAATTCTTCTTACGTATTTTTGGAGTGCCCCGGCATAATTTTTAGTGGCTGATTGGCGGAATAATTTCACTACAGATCTCACGTTTTTTATCAACGGATGGAATTCGTTTACTTATTCCGACACAAGCCCCCCTACAAGTTTTATGTACCTTCCTGCCGGTAATGATCCTCATACTCGGGCCGGACCCAAATTCCAAAGTCACCTATAATGAACGGGTTAACGTTCAAATACCGACGGTTATTAATGGATATTCACTCGTCGAATGTTAAACTAAATCGCTTGCCTTGGAACTTCAAGCATCGTAATTCAACCTTTTACTGTTACTGAACCATTTTGCCATAATTTACAACCATTTTTCTTATAGTATTATCTGATTTTGGCACATCGAACCCTCGTGCTAGTAGCGATTTGCCCAATTTCGATAGGTGTTACGAAAATGCTGAATGGTAAACCATCGGCTGTTATCAAACGGGCCAATACGACTTCCAATGAGTTGTTGAGTTTTTTTCTATTCGAAAATTTGATCGATAGCATTTATGTTCTAAATATCACATCAATCAAATGTCCACCGCAACTACGTAGCAGGAGCGTATTCGATGAACCCAATTTCCGGTCACTTTATGGAAAATATCGGCATTAATTTCATGAATGGTGGGCTCGATGATGGTTTTCAAGTCGTGACCAATGATTTTCGATAACCCCATTCAAAAATAATCCAACGGTCTTAAATCACAACTTCTTGGAGGTTAAGTATCTGGTCGAAGTTGATCAATTCTTCTTGCATTTCTCACATCGTTGCAAACACTGCTCATGAATCTCATGTGGGTTTTGATCACTCCAAAAACGACAATTTTGTTTGTTTACAAAACCATTAAAAGTTTAAAAAGTCACCAAAATGTCGGGAAAATTCTTGAAAATTGAATTTAGAAATTTAGGGAAAATTTGGAAACTAGATAAATATATAGTTGTGGAAAGCGAGGAAAACTCAAGAAAATCCGAAAAAAAATTGGAAAATGTTGGCAATTCACAGACAAAATAAATAAAAATCGGACACTTCGGGGAGAAAGAGGTAAAGTTAGCGAAAGAAATCGGAATAACGCTTAGATGGGTCGGTAAACTTGGGTAAACTTTTTAAAATGGGCAAAATTGGGGAAGAGTTGCAAACATTTAAAATATGTCGACGAAAGTCAGGAAAAAAGGCGAGTATCTTTGCGGAATGTCGTTAAATGAGAAAAAGTAGAGGAAAGTATGAAATATAATGAAAATTTCGGTAAAAACTCCAAAAAATCGACAAACAGATTAAACCGGAAATAGCGCGAAAAGTCAGCAAAAGTATACGTCGGAGGAAGCGACTTATTCCTGATATTTTTTACCAATATTTTTAGACTTCCAGATTTTGCCCAAATAAGCTGTTCTAATTTCACGCAAAAACCTAAATTCCATTATTATGGCATTCCCGTATCCAAACATTTTCTGCTTTTGCGCGATTTCGCACCAGTTTAATTGTCTGCGAATTATCTTTCATTTTCCGTTTTTACTTTACTTTTTCCAAATCCACTCAGGCTCCTACCGATTGTTTATGATTTGAAGTGGGTTTTTTTTCTATCTTTCTTGAAGTTGCTTGACTTTTTTCCCACTTTGAGTATTTTTCTCGTCTTTTCTCTAATTTTCCAATTTTTTCCCGGCACTTCATTTTAATTTATATTCATTTTCTGGTATATTCTGGCTACCATTTTTTGTTTCTTTCAAATTTGCTCAACTTTTACATGAGTTTCATGAATTTGATTCTTTACGGCTTACCGACTTTTTGCTGCCTTTAGTTCGGCCGCTGTTTGACTTTTTCCTATTTTTTCTAGCTTTTCCTGACTATGGCTAACTTTTTTAGATTTTCTATTTAGCAATGCTTTCATTCAGCTTATTGCCATATTTCTTATATCTCCCTGCTTTGACTATTACTACTACTACTACCGAATATTCCGAAGCGCAATTAAGCAAATACCTGGATAAACACCAGGGGATGCGGTTGCCATTATGTTCTCTTTTTCCGTCTAGTAGCTGGATTTTATTGGTTTTCTCTATATTTTTGGAACTCAATAAAACTAACAATAAGTTTGCATACTTCTTTATCAACGGTAAAATTTTAAATTTAAGTTTTAAGCCTGTTTTATCTTAAATGTAATATAATCAATTTGTTGTTAATTAATTTCAAGTTTCTCCAGACACCAATCGGAAAACAAACGACGTTTACGATGATCAAATTGCTTCAGTTCTTGTGTCAGCACAATTTTGTTTGGGTGTAAACCCAAATCTTTTCCCAAAATTTGCAAATTTGACATTCTTGACAGTCCAACTTTTTGAGAATTACGATTTGCAGAGACGTTTGCACTATCTGGTACCCTGGCATTTTCAGCAGCAATATTATCCGGATTTTATGCATTTCGTCGTCTAGCTAGTTGGTGGTTTTGTATCGCCTAGAGTGAAATCACGTTCAAATTTTCCCACAATTCGACGAATTGGACGCACATCAGGATGGTTATTTGGTCCATAACTTTCACGTAATGAACAATGAGTTTGCAACATTTTTGCAATCTATAGCTCCTATAACAAGCGGCATTCCAAATTTGTTATAAAATTTGCAAAGATATAATTAAAAACTGTTCAATTTATATCTACTTTTGTCGTATAAAATTTAAATCTTGTATTTGGAATTTTAACATATTCACTAAATAGTTCACTGTTATGGACAGCTTCAATCACTTCGTTAAGTGAACTGCTTGCTTGCTTACTGACGATTGGCTAATGGATAGAAAGCATTATTGCCAATTCCTGTCTCAAAGCTCCTATTGGCAAAAAAATTCAGTGACACGAGGACCTTAAAAATATTGCAAATTGTATAATTATTCTTCTAAATAAATATTGTAAACTTACTTTGGTTTGAGATGCAGATGATCCTGTAGGCTGTACCATATACGGATTCTAATTTACTCACGAGATTCATTACCATTCCCTTTTTTTAAGCGAAACAACTTCAAAAATTTAACTTCGCTTAGCTTGAACGGGTCAGAACGAAATCTTAATATTTTAGTGGAACTACTATCCCAGTAGCGAAGTTCCTCTACTTTAAGCAATTCAATTAATTCCAATGCTTGTAACTGATCCATTATTTGGCAACGAAACTTCTAAAATGTTCAAAATATACCCGGATTAAATATGAAACAAACCTAAATGAAATTTAATAGAAATTCAACTTACTAATTACACTTACAAGTTACAAGTTATTATAATATACTTTGGACACTGCATTCTCGATTTTATATCTAATAAATTCAAGACACAGCGAATTATAAAAACGATCGACTAACTTTACGATGTATATTTCATAAAAAATGGAACTACATAACCTAAATAATCGAAAATATATGATATTCTCCTACTAAATACCAGTTGCATTTTTTCTCTCGGTTTAGGTTAATATTTTCTCTTGAAAATAATTAAAGAATAGCAAAATTAAATTCTTGAGAGGAATTTGACAATAATTCCTATGAGAATATTTTTCTTAATTCAAGAATAGACCTCTACTGTCTAAAAATGAATCAGTGCATACCTATATGCTGATTCTCAGTTCATATTCACTGATTTCTACAGTGTATATCATGCAGCTACGAAACAGTCAAATACGGCCATATTAAATCAGCAAAATCAATCAATTAAATCAAATTATACAATGGAAATAAATTATTTATTTATTATGGATCCTTTTCTATATGATATTATATTCCTAAAGTGCATTGGTTTTTCAACCTTTATCATTATTTGATAAGATAAAAATCTTCCGGCTATTAGGAATCGAACCCGAGTCCACCTGTTCCAATCCATGACGCTACCGCCTCGGCCAGGAGATTCATAAATACTATATTACAATATTCAATGTTTTCACACAGTATGCATCTATTCATACCATACATATGTGCTAAATATATAGCGAAATACCCCAAATTCACTGATTTTATAGTTATTAAATACAGTACTGGCATAATCAGCTAAATTTCCACTGATTAATATTTAGAGAGTATAGTATGTATCTAATGATAACATTTCAAGGTAGCCATTTTATGTGGCATAAGTACTATGTCAATCCTAACAGCTGTAGGAGTAGGAGTTAGCTAGAGCTAATCTAATAGTTGTATATTTCTCATTCTCATCATAATCCCAAAACTATATTCATCCAAGTTCATCTAGAGCTATTCGAATAGTTATAAGTTACTTGACACACATTTAAAGAATAGTACTAAGTCATCCATAATGAATTCGAGGAATAGCCTAGATTACATTATTGCTTCCTTTATTTTCATGGATACACCTCCCGTTCAACTTGATGTTCGGGAAAGGGTTGCAAAAATTGAGAGGAAAATTCGTACAACTCTTATACTCAACATATCTAGCTACTAGTTTTTCGATCTTCACATTTTCGCTCCTTGGGATAATTTTTTCGAAATGTATAATTAAACCTCTCCAGACGGTGAAAATTTACGATAATGTGGAAAAAAAATAATATTATTTTTAATGAATTACCCGCCATAATTTTAATAAACATTAACACGCATTGTTAAGCAAAATATGGTGTGATGTTTTTGATGGTGTACAGTTTTCGTGTAATATTTTCTCTTGTATAATTTAAATATAAATACGTGTAATCTACTATATACTTTCGGCTACTAAAGTTAAATAAATAGTAATAATTATATTTCGTATTCCATCAAACCATACTTGTAATGACCATGGTTCAACAGAGTAGTAGTAATCCTTCAGAATCCACTTCTCGTTTGAATGGATGGAAACATCCCGTATACTTCTGATCTGGCCCTGAATCTAACATTTCCAACTTAATCATTTATGCACAATAAATAAAATTTGAATTTCGTAATTAAATGAGAGAGAACCTAGAATATCACACCATTTAATAAATGTGATAATTATTGCATGCCACCAGTCAAATTGTAAAAAAAATTTGTTTTTCGCGTGTTTAGGTGTAAATATAGGAAAAACAGTTCACACTTACAGAATACCCCCAGTGTATCTCTCTCTATATTTGCCCAAAAGTATTTTCGTTAAATTAATGATCACATAATTAAAAAAGACTGTTGAATATTATAGAAACCCATTAAGAATATGAATTTTTTATTCGGCGGAAAAGGTAGCTCTCTCTACTTGCTATACAAGTATATTGCTTTCCAAGGAAAAGATGAAGGGAAAATCTAATTAAAATAACTGGTGAAAATTAAGCTAATAAGAAGCAAGCGTTATCCTAATGTGGTATTTCCTTATGTTTCACAAGAATATATCTAATTCAAGATAAATGAATTTCCCGGCCAAATTAAAAGTTCATTCACTTTCGAGGTTACTAAGTTTAGATATACATTTTTTTTAAATCTGATCTCGAAGTTTATAGTCGGAATATTAACATTTCGATAAAATTACTATTTAAAACAGAAGATCTTAAATTTGCGCCTCTTAAATTGTCCGATGCCTCATTGCCTAATTTCGATAAATTAGATTGCCTGATCTGAGAGCTTGTTCTGAGATATTTTTGATTGTAAATATATTTTAATTAATTTAATTTACTGAAATTCTGTTCACTTTTACCAACTGTGAGGAATGAATAACTGGAAAGACCGAACATTGAACCGGTGAAATCGCGTCACAGCATTTGACGATTTGTATGGTAGATTTATTGATATTCTCGTGACAATATCGCGGAATTTAAAAATTATAAATGAAAATAACAATAAATAATAAATTTAAAAAAATATAAAAATCGACAAGTTTTAATTGTCCTCCAATTGTTCTGCATTTTCTAGATTATTCCTGGTTTTTTTCTACTGTTCATGATTTTTTTAAATAATTTATCCCTACATGTCCCTTTTTATGCGACCTTTAAACTTTTAGAAAATTTTCCGAAAACCAGAATCCCAGAATTTAAATAAACTTTAAATTTGACTTTTAAAATTTGTTATCAAAATTTCGTCAATTTCATAAAAGTGGAAAATTTAATAAACATTCCTGTCTTACACATAATCTTACGAACTCGGAAGGAGTAGGAGTAGAAACAAAAATTTGCATAAATAAATGCGTCGAAAAAACACACAAAAACCTTGCATAAAATTCTGAAAATAAAGTACAAATCGCTATGATGGCTCTGTTTCTTCTAGGAAATTCCTTACTTTCCAACTAATCTCCAGGAATTTTCTCGGTTAGAGATTACGTTTGTATATTTCTACCGAGATTTTTGAGATAATTTCAGAGCATTTTGATTTAAACCGATTTATTTATTCAAGAAAAAATAATTGATTTAAATCAGGAATATTAATTACGGAGAAGTTGGAAATAATTCGATCAGATAATTAATTTTCTAGGAAAATTATATCTTTAAATAATTTGGAAAATTGTTGGCGCGGCCATTCATTACTCTCTGATTTTTTCGACGAAATGCTCAATTTTCGGGAAATATACCGCAATTGTTATTTAAAATTCCGAAATGTGTGAATAACTTCGAGAATAAAAAATTTGGGAAATGTCTGCAAAAATTAAAAAATTGTTGTTTTGAAAATGTTTGGGAAATGTAAGAAATTATAAGGAAATCTAACAAAATTGAGACAAGTACGGGTAATAAATACCAATTTTTTCCCTAAAATTTCCTTTGCATAATTACAGAAATTCTATCGACATTTTAGGACTTTTTTCCGAATTTTACCGACGATTCTTGACCTTTTGGCTGACAATTTTCGGCATCCCTGCCAATATCCATTATACTCGAATTTCTCTCGACCATTTCTGAATTTCCCTGCATCATTTTGACTTTCAGAATTTTAAGGTTTAGAGAATGAAATTTCAAAGTATATTCCAACATTTTTTCATATATAACGAATTCGAAAATACCGTGGAAAAGGTGGTGAGAAATTGGAATACATAAATTTAATTAATCCGATCCAAATATTGACTCAATAGAATCCAAAGTAATTTATCTTTTGCAGAAATAAAAATTTTTTACGATCTTGTTAATATTTTAGGTATGCTCTGCGCCTTCTGCGCATTACACTGCACGCCACTGGCGGAGGACTCTCCAACTATTATCCTTTATTAACCGAAGAATTTGCAGTAGTTCTTCAGATTCTATACCATTGTATAATAACAATGGATTCAGGCATATTCAGAACCACGAGGATCACACTTTTCTTCATGTATTAAAATACTTTCTAAATTCTTAGCCAACTTTATTAATTCTGATTGATTCGGCAGAGGTTTAACGTTGAATAAAAGCGATTGATTTGTGCCAAATTTCGATAAATGTATTGAAATGAGTTATTATTTTTGTCATTTTCAATTTTGTCAATCATTATAATAGAAATGACTTATTGTAAAGATAAAGAATTCGCCTTAATCTGTTGGTATATCATCTCACTGACAAAGCATCCGATGCATGAACCCGATTTCTTTTAATAAAGATTGGTAAAGTTTAGTAAATATTTTTGGACTGCAGAAGACTGGAAAATTTGCTTCCTAAACGAGTTACAGAATTACCCACTTTTTATGCCTTTTCCAGATTTTTAACGAATTTTTGTGAATTTTTCAGATATTTTCTTACTATTTCCGACTTTAAGTATTTCTATCATTTTTTTGAAACTTTTTCAAGTTGTATAAATTTTAATAAATTTTTCTGACTCTAATTTATGCTTTATTGTTGAAGTTACTGTAATAACCAATATTAAGGGCGGCGATACATGTAAAAAAAAAATTCTAGGACTTCTGTTATGGCCCTGGAATCGCCGACTAGTTGGTGAGCCGCTGTAATCATAGATTTAAATTGGCGGGTAAGATAACTGAAAGGTCTCAATCGATTCTTATGAAATTTGGCACACGTCTTCTCTATAGTATTAGCTTTTAGTTGAACCTAAAAAATGCCAAAAAAAAATGTCAAAAATTACCATTTTGACCCAAAAACCATCGAAAAAAGGGTAAAAATGGTATTTTTTCTGAGGCGTGCCAATTCACGATTTTTTGACTTTTCTGGTTTTTTCATTGGTTCAACTAGAAGATACATATTTTATAAACATGCTCAAACTAATTTTTGATTTCAGATCGCTGTAACAGAAGCTATAATATATAATGAATAAACATACTGAATTTAAAAACAATTCATTTATTCCTTCCCTTTTAAATAAGCCTCTGAAAAACGGTCAAAATTCAGGCGGTGATTTGTATCGCCCCCTTAAAATGATAGTAAATAAATTACAACGACTAATACGGAACGAATTAATTAAATTTAACCCAAATAACTCCTTTACGTTTTTATTTAATTTTTTAATTTATTAAATAAAATAATTTAAAATAATTTTTTTGCTTGCATTTCGATATGAAATGATCAAATTTTCAGCAAATTCTAATTGCTTGAATAGAATTAGAAAATCAGATATGGAGAAAACATATTTACAAGAATTGCAAATTATTAATTGTTTAATTAATATACAAATACTACAATGTTAAATATATTTTTACAAAAACACTTTTTTTTTCATTTCCGTATGTACTTCCCGACCTAATGTTATATAAAACTCAACAAATGTTGGTTTTTTGTTCCAGCTTTAAAATTGAATTAGGAGAACTCTTACCGGCCCCGGAAAAATTGTTGAATATACTTCAAAACATCTACAGTAAAGTTCTGTATATTAACCATAATTCCAAACCAATTTTTAGAAGTTATACTGTTTTTATGGCCGCTAGAGAAGAATTACCCCTTACCGGAAAGGAATAAATGTGTGAAAAAGAAACCAAATTAGATATATTTCGTAATTTGCATATCTTTTCTTTACTTTTATTTTTATTTTTGTAAACTTTCTGACCAAAGAGAAGTAATTCTGAAGAAGTGAATACCAATATTTATTAAATTATTTATTTACTACTATTTTATTTATTAAAAAAAATTGGTGAAAAAGAGTTATCATGAATTTTATTTGTCTTTTTCTAAAAAAATATCCCAATAATCGATTTTGTGAAAAATCACGATTATTTGCAATTAAAATTTAGGAAAATGGCATGTTAAAGATCTTAAACCTCCATAGATTACTAAGGCTTTTGATAACGGCTTCGATTTCATTATTTCTAGTTGATAAATGTTGATATAATATTCCTAAAAGTATAGCAATTAACAAAGAGCTGCTTATTATCTAAGTTATATGAGTATCAGTAGAAGTAATTTAAAGATTTCTGTTAATTCATTCAACCGATAAAAAAGTATAGGGATAACATTTATTTAAATATAGGCAATTGCTGGTCTAAGTGATTTGGACTATCTAACAACTGATTGATTTTGGATAATTTCTTTTATTGCTGACTTAAAATCTATAATAAAGTTAGGATTTCAGATCAGTTGAATTACAAGTTTAATACAGAATTTTCTAATTATATTTTCCAAGTAATTTTATTTGATATTTTGACGAGGGAAAGAGTTATTATTTTATTTCTATTTAGTTGTTATAATTATTACAATCCCATTAATAATTGCCCAAATATGGGCCGAGTGCAGTGTTATTCGCATTTTCTCAAGTTTTTCTTAAATTATTATATTAAATGGATGTCAAGTGAGGGTATCTGTAATTAATTAATTTCATGTTTTATTACAGTTTTTTTTAACTTGTCTCTCTTTCGGAAACATATTTAATCATTAAATTTTATATTTTATTTTTATTTTTATTTAACAAGTTCTGGAGTTTTATATTTCATATAAATTCACTTAGCCATTTGGGATTTACGTGAAATGTGAATTTTTATCTGGGATGCGAAACGGTCATAAATCGGTCGTTATTTATGTTCATAATAATTCGATTAATTTATAATCGAATAGGATTTGTAACGATTCTAGGACTAATAATCCAGCATAGTTATTTTAATTAAATGGTAATATTTTAGGGCATTCAGTACAGTAAAAGCGCCTAGCATTAATCGTACTCCAAAAAGGCCAAAGGTGTACACAGGCTTTCTGTTTAGTTAGTTTAATACAATACCATCGGTCATTCAATTGGGCGGTTCTGGAGTTTTAGTAAGATAAGTGGATATATACGTTATTGGACAACCAGTTGGCATAAATGAATCCTTATGTACCGGAAATATTTCCTCACAAACGATAACTTTTCGTCGAATAAGACACCAAGATCCCGAAATTTTCCATGACAATTTCAATAATATATAATGTATGCTTCCAATGTAAGGTTACAGTTTTTAGTTATTGAGGGCTATTTATGATGCAGAAGATCATATGAGTAATTTAACCTGCTCGAGAATATCAATATCCTATTAATGAATTTAAAGAAGTTCTAAGTGATTCCCCTTGAGAACATCAAATTTCAATAAATACGTCATTAGATTCATAAATATGTCATGGAACAAAAATGTAATGTTTACAAATTTAGTAATAAATTTAATTTTAACAAATTTTCTGGTTTTAAAATCTGAATTAAGAAGATATTTCCAAAAATTTAGATGTAAAATTCATAAAATTTTACCGATAATGTATTTTTCAACTCTGCAACTTTATTGGATCTTATAAAAATTACTTTACTTGTTTTTGTTTTTCCTCCCTTTTACCGATTTTCCCAACTTTAACCGACCGTTTTAGAATTTTCCCGGTTTTCCGCAATTTTATTCTGATTCTTCTAGACATTTTCCAGACCTTATTGTTCCTGCTAGAATTTTCCGATTTCGCGAACTTTCATTAAGAGTTTCTTTGTTCCTGAAACCCATTTCTAATTGTCAATCAATATTATTATAATCAGGTGAGTTCCCAACCACATCGGTGCCGTTGTTGGTCAGATTTCTAGGGCATTTTTCTATTTTTTAATATCCCGCTACTGTCAATATGTCAATTACTGTTTTTAATATGTCAATTTGCTATTAAACAAATCTAGAAAATTCGGTGAACAATTTAAAGTTCAAATCTGGCGAATTCGGCGAAAGTTCGTTAAGGTGAAATGAAGGGGCGAATTACAAGCAAGGAAGAAAGAAATATTCTGTAAATTTCGAAGTCAAATGTTTGTGACTATTATTCGTTCGCCCCCCCCCCCTCCCCCCCCAAGAATTTCTTGAATTGGCGAGACGAGGAATTGTATTGAATCGAGCAGAATTTTAATGTCCAAAACGACTGTTTGTGGGTAGCAACAGTACAAGAAATTAACAAACAAGAACAATGTGTTCCGATTAAATAGCGCCTCTTCCGTAATTGTTTGGGCTGCAATAACCCGAAGAAGCAAAGTTCCTTTCATATTTATTGAAAAATGGGTACAAATCAATGCCCAATATTATTTGGAATCCGTGTTGAAGCAAAATGTACTCACAAAAGCTCAAATAATTTTTGGCGAAGACTACTATTGCTTGTAGTAGGACGTAGCTCCTTCACATAATGGTAGAATTGGTCAGAGCGGGTGGAATAGCAATTTTACCGATTTTTTTCCAAGTGAAAGTTGCAAGTTCGCAACTTTGTTGGTTTTATCAATTTAATCAAAACGTATATCAGGTACAGCTACTCCTGCACAGTTTCCTTTCTTCCGAATTTATTGATTTAAATCGAATTCAATTTGTTATTTTAAAATGATAACCTAAAATAGTATACTTTGTTTAGATTAATCGAAAATAATTGATTTTTATTGGCCGATTAATTGATTAATATTTTCTTCCCATTTGCACGATTAATTACTAATCATAATCCATGATCGGATTTTGAAATAATTTCGAAAATAGTTCAAACCATCTAACAATCCGTGGTCTGAATTCTACAAATCAATTGATGAAGCTATCAGGAGCTGCCTATAGCTTCGCTCAGTGAATTCATTTAATTTAGACAGTCTGCAGCAACCATCCGTTTACAATCTAAAAATTTTAGGGCGCCTTACAATGATAGATCTCAAAGATATTGGATCGATAAGCTAGGAAAAATCGAGAAGTATTTAATATCTAACCATGATAACTTCCATCTTATAATGAAGAGATCTTTTAGATAAATTCATTTAATGTTGTTTTATAAAATATCGAACGAAGTCCTTGAAAATTGCTGTATACAATTTCCTATAGAAATTTAGTTTTCGTTATTTTTCTAAATAATTTATCAAACTATGAGGTACTGCGAGAAGCTTTAATTCGCGCTATGTTCTATGATCTATGCTATTGAATGGAATTATCGCTTTCACTATCATTCTATTTACCCGTTTATAGTCGTTATTTATAGTTATATCGTCGCCTCATTACATAAGTGATACCGACGATAAAAAAAAAAACGTCAAATAAGTCCCATCAAAATGCATAAGTATCGCTTAAATACTGAGGTGACGATATAATGATAGTAACGTGACATTTTCCTATTGTGTATTATGCATTTATTATTTTGTAGATATTTTTTCTCTGGTGTCATCCACTTTAGGGATGGTGTAAAATTGCATACACAAAAAAATTATCTTTATGAAGGTGTCATCAATAAGAGCTTTCTATCCTTCGTCACCTCATACGAAAACGCAAGGATATTGCACAGAAGTTTTCTATAGAAGAAATATGAAAAAATGTCCTATTTTGTAACTTTTCAAGTGACATCGTTAGGTGTATTTATAAAAAGATTTCACCGTAACGTAACCGGGATAAAAAAAATGAAACGAAAGGAATTTCTATGCTGCAGAAATTTTATATTTATCAGGAAGTTGAATCGTTTTTTATGTTAAATAATTTTTTTGTATTTTCTCTTCGCTTGTAGTTATACGATTCGACCGATATTCCCACCCACCCAATGCAAGATCGCGGTCATCAGGCGATTAATTGCACAGGGTCGCCTACGGTTTTCATTTGCTTCAAGTTCGGTTGTAGAACTAAGAATAGAACTATCGGCTATTCAGATAGATAAGAAACAATTACTGATACAGAGTATTGAATGGATCTACTGAAATAATATGATTTCAGATGATATGGAATTATGATGAAATAATACCCATCCCGATTTGAACATGTTTCAACTAAAACGATTCCGTTGAATAATAATGAAAAAAATAAGTGCAACACCACCAGACAATGACTGGCGACAGAAATTTTTGTGTGGTAGAGAAGCTCTCCGTTGTACGGTTACACCCGATTTGCCAAAAGGGAGTATATATGTGTGGGAGATCCATTTTATATGGTTTGGGAAGCTTTCCGTTTAGCTGCTGACTGAAATACCGCGGCGCCTTGTTCTTTAAAAATAGTAAAAAAAAATTGGAGAAGAAAACGTGCATTATGTACCCAAGTGAAAATATTTTTCTTTTTATTTCTTTTTATTTTTCCGAGATAGATTTTAAAATGAAGAGGGAAAAATCACGGCTCTTAACACCGGATTTGTTTTGTATGTTTGTCGTTAGTTGTTTTATTTTATTTTTAGTGATAAAACAGGATAACATTATTACCATGATTTTTAAACGTCTCATGATTCATAAAATCATATCCCAAAAGGACCCCGATTCAAAAGTCTCGCCTTCTACGCTATATAATTTATATATCAGAATTAATTTTTCATAGTAAAATCCGCATATCAAGATTTATGCTTTAGGAATAAGGTATAGCATAGCATGGGTTACGGTTCTGGGGTTAACCATTTTTCCACGTTAATTATCGTATATTCAATTAATAATTAAAAAACTTGCACCGTTTGGTTATTCCCCCATAATAATCCAATTTTTTTTAAATAAAATTACACTTGACAATATGAATCCCTTAGCAATATTTACAGAATTTAAATTATTCCATATTTTGCACATCTTAAGTGTCTGTCGTCACATATATTGTGAAACTGTACCTAGAGTAAATACAAAACCTAATCAAATCATCGATGAATTATAGTGTCGCGAATAATTAATCAAGTGTTTGGAAATTAATAATTTGGAGACGCGAAATAAATGTAGAAAGATAAGATGGCAAAAGGATGTTTCTGAAACCAAGTATAATATTTGATTAAATTTTAAGAAGTATACTTCAAATTATATATTCTTGAAAAATTCTGACTCATCTGTGTCTTCTCCCCAGACACAACTCAACCGAAACTTAAAGATTAAAAATAAATTAAATGAAGAAAAAAACAGATTAAATCCATTTTTTTTGTATTCCAAAAATGTTATCGCAATTTGCGGCCCATATACAGTGCATTGAATTTTGATTCAACCCGGTATTTTTTGCAAATGGCAAATGGCTGACCAAATAAACAATTTTTTTCCACACGACACAATCAACTTAATTGAACAGAAAGACGGTGGAAAAAGATTGAATGAATCAATGAATCTGCCATCGAAATAGGGATACATTTTAGTTATTATATAGAGATTATTACATATCGGTAACAGCAAACTCAACCGTTATCCTTTCCCCATTTGAATATCGATGTAATCTATATGATAACGGGGTGTAAATAAAATATGAATAAAATTGAAATTCATCACACCTTTATGAAAGTAATGTGCCATACAACCCAGAGCCTTTCAAATTGTTATCGAGCCAGAGGTGTAATTTTAAATGTTGAACTCCCCAATCCCAAATACTATTTTATAATTAATCAAAATATTTTATTTCACGTAAATAGTTCTCGGATTTTGTTCGTAATCATAATCGTAAGTTCAAATTTTTCTACACAATAACTATTAATCTCTTGAATATTTATTAAGGTTTAGTTGAGATAAGACGTCAATAAATGGTGGAATACTGCCGATATTTCTACTATTGTCCTCCCAGAAATATGCGAAGTCAATAATACTCCCCTTACTAACATTATTTTTAAAAGTCCTTCGAAACTGAGATCATCGTAAGTATGTTGAAAATTAGCATGGCATTTCCATTCTTGGTAAATTGGGGTCCACCCTTGGTAAATTTTTTTGATAAATCGGCTTGTGATATTGTAACTTCATAAAATCCTCATTAGTAAATTTCGAACATAGATTTTCGTAGGAGTTATTTACTGCAACGATTCTACTCGAGTATTCTAATCAACTCTTAGAGGGTTTAAAATCAGGCCAACCAAACTGATGTTGTTTACACTGCTCTTCCTAAAGTTTGTTTTTTTTCTATGTTTCCACTATGCTTTCCTATCGGTTCACCAGTGGCGTGCAGTCTAATGCGCGGAAGGTGGGAAGCACACTTGAAATATCAACAAAATCGTAACCGATTTTTATTGCAGCAAATTGATAAATCAAATTATTTTATTTTATAACTTTGAACCAATTTATCAATTTTAGATTGAATTATAAGGGGAAAGGAGAGATGCTACAAAACACTCGCGAAATCTGACCATTTAGGGATTTTCCCGATCAGTGAAAGATATGTGATAATTGAAATTTTGTTTTCTAAGATCTGTACTCTACATCGACGTGGAGGTATCGTCTCGTATAAGAGTTTATTAAATTTAAATTTGGTGAAATTGAAGATTTTCTTAAAAAGCTCATAGAAACCTTTTAATTAAAATATTATTTTATGCAGCATAGAATCTAATTTTTCTCCTAATTTAAATTTAAATAAAATCCGAAATTTTCATTGAATCTATTTTCTATCCAAGGAATTTAACGTCATTGAAATTTAAAATTGTTTGAAAAGAGCTTTATGAAACTTTCAAAAGCTTATCCAAAACTTTTAATTAAAATATAATTTTATTCATTATCAAATCTAAATCTCCCGATAAGTAAATAAAGGAAATCGTGAACTTTCGTTAAAAAGCTCCGTTAAAAATTAAAATCTTGATGAAAGCTTTAAGAAATTGAATTGAATTGAATTGGAGGGAAATTATGATTGTCGTTGTTTGTCCTTTCTGGTTAAATTCATTCACCAGCCTGAAATTTACCATAAATATATGAGCTTTCGAGAAGCATTTTTTTTGGGAAAATTGGAAATTTCGTGTAAGGATCGATATCTGGATAGAAAATAAATAAATTTAAGAACATAAAAAATTTAGTTCGAAACTTACCGAATTAAGTTCGGTTTCTTTGGACTTACAATAGATTGGGAAAGTTTTTAGCGAAAATTTCATACTTCAATCTAAATTTAATGAATCGAATAATATAATATTTCAAAATTTTAAGCTTTCAATGAGCTTTGGAGACTTTTGAAGCTTTATTGTGAAAAATTTGAAATTTCGTTACTGCCGTTATATGGATAGGAAATAGATTTTTAAACTGTAGAAGTAAGGTTAGGAAATAAAGCTTTCTGGCAACTTTTAAGTTTATGCAGAGCTTCTGTACGAAAAGTTTAGTTTTGATATTTGTGTAATTTTTCTCGACTAATTTATAAATTTCCTGCATCATTCCATTGTTTTGGATTCAAAGAAAATAATCGAGAAATCCTGAGGATCAAACGTCGCGATGTGCGATTTCCAAAATTTCTCACGGTAGAGTTACGAATTTACGGATTTTTAGATAAATTTCAACTCTTCTGAAATATTTAATTTTTGTATTTTTGCCTAACTTTCATAGCAACTTTGTGCGTTTTTACATATTTTTCCGGCGAAAGATTTAAATGTTAAATGTTAAATGAAATTTCAGGTTGTTAGACAGAGAAACCGGTAAGAAACCGGGAGGAAAAGTCCGAACAAATATTTCGGAAGAGTCGTTGTATTTGATAGAATGGGAGCCTTCACAGCACTCTTTATTCATCGATCATCGATTAAAACGGTTTCTGACCGCAGCCTCTTTAAACCACAGTTGAACAACCAGGGAACAATTCAGAAAAGGTCGGGGTTTATTTACTATCGATTATTAACAATTTACGATGACTTTCCTGCGCATTCTCTATCACTTCCAAGTTTTCTGATTTTAGTCATATTTTTCCTAATTTGCATGGACATTTTACAAAATTCCTCTCAATTTTTCCCGCAAGTTTAAAGATTTTTCTAATTAATTTTACTTGATTTTGACAAATTTCCTACCGTTTCGCAATATTTTCTCGAATAGGTATATTGAATGTGCGTGCATACGTCAAGGAAAAATTTGAGAAAGTCTTTTGGAAAACTAAAAAACTGTTCGTAAATAAACAAATCCCTAATTTTGAATTAAATTTTACAGGTCCGTGTTACAATACATGAAAATAAGCCCCTGAAATCATATCTTTATATAGCCAGGAACTCCATTATTACCATCATGGAAAGCCAGTTTTTAAAATGAATAACTGTGTTAATTTTTGGAACAATTAGACCTGCAATCAATTTTTGATTTGCAAAAAATGGAAGAAATTGGATCAGAAACTAGAGTAGGTACATTCTAGGTTCAATTATAGAAATAACTGAACCACTATCGAGATAAGACCCTTCTCATTTTCTTGATATTCTTGGAAATGGGAAATTTTACTCGGTCCGATAAATACTTTGAATATTCAACTAAAAGTGCTGCCCTCAATTTAATAGTTGAAATAATGGAAGAAATTCATCGATTAAAAATGCGAAATTTTCAAATTATTCGAATATCCGGATTATCCGAATAGTTGAGCTTTTTATTATCCGTAATCCGGATAGTTTAAAACTCTACTTTGCAGTAAATCATGACAGAAGTTTGCCGTTTCTCTTGCCGGCGACATATTAAAAGTCATGCTTTTTGATCTGGATTTCCGATAGTGTAATTTTTGTTCAAATTCTCTACAAAAATAGTAACCAATTGTAGTAAATTGAATCACTAAATTTGAACGTCTCGGCTAAGTTACAGATGCCAGAACGTATTTGTCCAGCCAGATCGGCCGTAAATATTGCTACTACAGTAGAAAATGTTACAGATGATCCGGGAATGTCAATTCGAAAATGTTCGTTGAAAGCAATTAGATATAAAAATAACCAGCCTGCATAGTATCTTACGCAAAAATCTTTCCGTAAAGGCTTACAATGAGTGATAGTTTGGCATGGCTTGAGGTTTGTTCTAATCATTGGCTTCACGATTCAGGGGCTCGAATGACATTATTGTAGCTCTTATTCGCGATATTGAACCGCAATTGTACGAAAAGGTGATTGCAAATTTTCTGCAAAGAATAACCATCTGCAAGAGTAGCTGGGGTTGTTAATTACCCGATATTGTACTATGAACTCTTGATTTAAATAAAAATGTTATGAATATTTTGCAGAAGTCTCGTTTTAAAATGATTTAATGAGAAAACTAGGTATTACACAGCGGAGTCCCCTATAACGCGGCGGATAGGTTCGCGTTGTAGAAAATCGCACTATACGAGACATATGTCTCTAAGTTGTAAGTGCGATCGCATTTTGTTAGTTAGATGTGAGTCTGTTTGTTGAGAATATTATTGAATTGTGAACGGATTGGCAAATTTTCGGGATTTTTTTTTCTTTTCTGTGTGGAATGAATTGTCAGATCCTTCTAAAAATTTGACAATAATTTCTGTAATATTTAAGTTAAAAAATAATATGTATAATGATACAAAATATTCATTAGCATTAGAGCATTTTTCCACTCTCAATGACAATCTATAATTGGCAATTGGAACAACGCGAAAATCCCGCCCTGTTTGGATAACCCTGTATGTCGGATGGTGAAATAAATACGTATCGGGAATTTTTTCAGGCCTAACTAATCTTCCTTACGCGTAATACGGGACTGTTTATCGCACTGTCGCGTTATACAAATTCGGGTTGTTGGTAGGGTTTCTAAAAACTCGGGTTTTCAGGACTCGGCGAATCCGAGTCCAAACTTTTGAAGACTCTCCGAATTCGGGTCGAGCTGAATCCAATTGAAAAAATAAATATTTATTATCGCTCCTTTGGGTAAAGAATTTAATTCTTTGAAAAATAATTGTTAAATCCTTATTTTGAATTAAGTCCTCTTTATTTGATTTTCTTGGATTTTTTGCAATTATGTAAATAAAAAAATGTTAAAAATACTAACGCACTGAGATGCATTGTCTACTAGTCTCGATCTAACTTAACAGTGCACAAATTTGTAAAAATCGAATATGTTTTTTCATTTGAAGTAGAAGTAAACTCGTCAGTGGAATTCTTAATTACACTTCATACTTCATTGCACAGATCCTCAAGATTACTTGCTCATTTTGGAGAAATTCTGAAAAGCAAAAAATCCTTGTTTCAGTTTGCTATAACTTTCGTAGCTTCTTTTGAAGGTTCTTCCACAATATTTTTATATTAAATCTAACTATTTCTTCCTTCATTGGCAAAACTTTCTGACTTTCAACTATTATTAGTTCCTGCAAAAATTTCACTCATTCATTTTGCTATTCTTTTTGCAGAAATCCTTTCAATATTTGTATTGCTAAATCTAAAGCTTGCTTAGTTGGTACAAATTGTGGGTCTTTTATTTAGCACAAATTTGCATTCACGTGCTGAGTCTTATCATTTCAGACCATAACCGCTAATTTGGCAGGTTCAAGCGAATTCTGGGTATATTTGAGCTTCTTAAAATCGATACCATCTAGGATGTATATGCAGTTTAGCTCAACTAAAGCTTCCCAGATGAATTATTCTAATAGTTTACAATTTAAAACTAACTCGAGGTTTTGGCCATTTGCAGAGTTCCAATTTTTTGACTGAAGAACTTTTAAAATAGATATTTAATATTTTCTTTAAAAAAATCAAAGACTCAGACTCGGCGAATATTAAAGTAGAGTTCCGAGTCCGAGTAATTGCCAAAATACTCGGCTAGTCTGAGTCGAGTCGGGTCGAGTCCAGAAACCCTAGTTGTAGGGGAGCTCGTTATACGTACTGTACATATATAATTTGCTTTAATAAACCGGATTATTTGATTTGAGAAACACTGGTATAAATATGAAATCTATACGCTTATACATACATGAATAATAATGTTTTATAAAATGTTCCATATTTGATCGACAAGCGACGGGCACACTATGAGCAAGTAAAATAGCCACATAGTTCAATCGATAGAGCCGAAGTCATATACTTACAGAATAAAAATTAATTTTAATGCAGAACACGGTGCTTGAATGTGGTATTTTACATAGTTTTTTTTTTCTTACCTTTATACGTTTATACGCATACAATTTACATTTAAAAACTTTTTTTTAATACCGACAAACACTTGAATTTTCACCCCATATTTTACCACCCTATTTATATCCTAGAGGATATTACTGTAGATAAAATATACCTAACCTATACTAGACAGTATTATACGTGTAATGTATTTAATATTACACAATGTATAAAAAGGTGTATGAAATAAATTTAATGTGGATCATCTTTTTGCGGTTTCAATGAGCTTTACAATGGGTTACACAGGGTATTCAATGGAAAACGTTCCATATCGCACAGACGTATCTTAATTCATTCAATTTTGAACTGATGATTAAAATATCGTCTCCCTTTTCTGTACCCTGTCGAGTATTGGCGTTATTTTGTATAAGTATATTTTGATATGGATTTCCATATCTAATATCCAATATATTTAATATGCTAGAATTAATTATTTAAAAAAAATCTTATATAATATTTTACAGACTGTCAGTTATTATATTTTCATCACTTTTCCCTCTCAACCATAACTAGTTTCGATTTCTCGAAATTTTTATCCTTCAAAATCATTTACTTTGCACACTTAAAAGACTGTATATTAATATGAAATGATACAGGATGAAATGTAATGAAATATATAACATGGGGCAGTCGAGAAAATGAATTTTCAAATTTAGGGACTATCTCATGAGGTAGCAAATGAAATAAAAATATTACAAATATAAAAAAAAATGGAAAGAAATCTCTCCCTTATTTAATACAAGAAAAAAAGGTATTCCCGCATGTCTGTTTAAGTAAATAAGGGTATATTCTCAAATAATCTATGTTAAGATTGTTAAAAGTTTTTCCTAATAATAAGAAAGGAATTTGATGTAAGGAATATAAGAACTGAAAAATCTGGGGATCGTTTATACAAATCCGAACACCGTTTAATGTATATTTCACCTCAATCTGCAAGGTCTATTAATTTAAACATATAGAAAATCGATCCTTTCTTATATAGCTTTCGATGTTGATAATTGTCGTTATTTCTTTTGATAAGGACAATTAAGGAAAAAGGATTCCCAATAAGATTTGTTTTAGTAAAATATAGATACAAATAATAATTCTGCAAGAATATACTGGGTGGTCCAATTTTTCAGCTCCATCATTTTATTAACTCCATATTTTCGATATTTTTCAAATGAAAAATTGAAATCCAAATGGGAGATGAAAAATTGAACCACCATGAAAATTCGTTTTTTATTTCTTTCTTGGATCCCCATTTAGAAAGAAGAAAACGTCATGCCAATGTAGGACGCTCCAATGAGCTTGACAAACATTTCCTAGTTGGCGTGAATACATCAAAGTAACGAGACCGCGGTTAATAGCCATTTTGTCGATATTTTTATAAATACTAAAAGCAATATGCAAATCATGCGAATACATATGGAGAGGTGTATTCTAAGACATAATATAGGAGGTAAGGAACAATACAAATTAAGAAAGATGTGACTGACTACGAATAAGAGATTCGTGGTTTCATATATTTTTTTTTGATGAATTTAAATATTTGTTTGGATTTATTAAATACAATTTTTTTTATGATTAAATAGCGAATTTTATTCATCTTTTCTTGTTCAATAAACACGATTTATCAAATTAATCGTATTGAATTTGGATTCTTTGTATCGATAATTCATCTTACGTTTAATTAAATTGAATTTGTACCGATCAATATTTTGGGTTGTTCCAAAGATAGAATGAGTCAACAAAGCCGCTCGAGTGAGAAAAGCGGTGCTCAATTTAAATAAATTATGATGACAATTATGGGCTACCCTTATACTTTACAGGTGTAAATTAAAAGCAAGTACAATGTTTTCTTATTTAAATATAAAATAACATTTTCATTTCTTTGGATCGAATTTCATCTGTACGACTCTCTGGCTAATACAAAAGATTTGTTTTCTTTAAGTATTTAAATAACAATAAAAATAATAATTAAATTTACATCTTGTACTGTTTTGAATTTGGATTTTATCTTGTTTAATATAAGGTGGAATTGTGGATGAAATATTTAACAAGAAGAAAAGAAATGTGTACAAGCAAGCGAAATACAGAAGCGATTAACGCTTTTTTATTATTACAAAACTAGCAAAATTGTACAAATAAGAGCCTCTTCCATATATAATGTGTACAATTGAGCTAAGGGAACATGTCAACGGTGTTAATGATAACATAAAATGTGCAACAATGCATGTAATATCATACATTATTATAGTAATTTTTTTTTTGCTCTTGTTTGCGTGTTTGTTTGCTATTTAATTTATTGTTTTTAGAAATGTTACATGCCTTGCATCTCATTATGATATACCGATCCACTATCTGTATAGAAAATTTATCCAGATATTTCAATATCTGGAGATACGATTATCAAATTTTCATACATCTTTTTTTGTTTTCCCTTTAACAACAATTTCAAAATCTGTTAATTTCACAGCCCTTCTCGATTAAAAGACTGCTTAACAGTTATCTGACACTAGCCTGGTTATTTTATTCAAATAATTTTACCAAACAGCGAGTTATACGAGTGCAAACCGGGCCTATCATTGAATGGTACCTAAGAATCACCTGAGAACTAAAATCAATTGTCATTACTATAAGTAATTACCCTGCAATATGCATCTGGTGTATAAAAATACCGCGTGACTATAAATATAACTAAAGTCGACGCACGGCCGGACATCTAGACTCACAGTAGCCACAAGATGGCAACTACAAAGTTAACCTGAAACTTAAATTTCACGATTTACCGATTTAATACAACGGCGAAAGTTTGTTCCGACTAATTCCGACAACAAATGGACAGATCAAAGTTGATGGTGTGGAACGTTATACGTTTATAATTCTCCCGGGCAAAATACAAAAGACAAACATAGCACTAGCGCCTCTACGACGCTTTTCGAGTGTTTGAATAATTATAAGTTGACAGTTAATCTACCCACTCCAATTTTCAAGGTGCATACCCTAAAAATTTCTTTTGAACCCTTTCAATATTTTAAATATGCGCTTCATAGCTAGGAATGCGCTTCATAGCTTCCAAATAGGGACTAACAACAGAGTAGTATAAGCCTTTGATTGCGTATGGATCGGTGATGTCAGTTGCGCATCGTATAATAAATCTTAATATTGAATAAGCTTTAGACCTAAGATACGGAACTTCTTCGGAAACTCTGATACTCTCTCTCTCTACACAAATTAATACCATTAATCTTGTAGAAAAATAATAATGAATTAAGCTTTGGATGCAGGCGGAGCACTTTTCTGTTTTCAAATCTAATGAATTCTGATGGAAGAAAGGAAATAATTTATGACAAATCGGTAAAACTCAAGCAAAGCCAGATAGTTCGGAATATGATCGGCAAAATGTTAGAAAAAAAAACCGTGCAGAAATGTTAAAAAAAGTTCAGGGAATTTTTTAAATTTCCAAAAATGAAAGGAAATATTGAGAAATGTAGGGAAGAAAATGAAGAAAATGGGGGAAAAATTAATATCGAATCATTCACTCGTTTTATAAAATATTACCGAAATAAGAGAACTTTTTCCGGTTAACTTCGACTTTTTACGACTATTCACGACTTTTTCCCATTTTTGAGACTATTGCTTGTCTTTTTCTGGATGTTTTCTAACTTCTTACAAATCTTATTTGACATTTTACAGTCTAAATAAAACTTTTGCATGACTTTCTTATTTCGACAAAGTTTTCTAGGCTATACTTGACTACTTCTGATTTCAATCGACTTTCCTGATATATCTCCCACTTATATCCCACGTACATATTTATATTTTTATTTTTATTTTACAAATTAATTACATTGAAAATTTACCCTATGGCCCATCACCGGTGATAAAATTAATGATGATGACCCGTTAAATGTATTCAGCCCGTTAAATTATCCGTATATAAATCGAGTCTTCCAACCCGTACAGTTTTCAATTTCCCTCGTTGTGTTGTTTTCTTTTTCTTTTAATTTGTTGTAAATGTTCACTTCACCTATCACCGAATAGAAAGGTTTTAATTTTAAAAGATTTAATTTCTATCTTCTACAACCGTTCTTGGCTGTGGCTCGTGCTCAACTCCCCATTCCGTAATTTTATATTTTTGAATTACATCTCCATTTGTTATTTATACTCTCGAACCCTGTTTTTGTTGCTTGTGTCAAATTTTTATATTTGATGTTCGAATTCCTGGCGGTTCCGACATGTTCAAAAATCTATTATAGCCAGTGATGGGCGCCTAATAATGATGGGCCATTCTCAACTTTCTTAAATCTAGGTACAAAATGTGATCTGAATATAAATATTAATAAAAATACAAAATAAATATTAAACAAATACAGTTTTACGATAATGGCGTTTCACATTAAAAATTGCTTGATCACTCATTGATTGTTGAAGACCAACTGTTAAATTTTAGCTCGCAACCGAAGAGCACACAAAACGTAAACAAAGTAGCAATCGCAAAATACTACGCGCGTGCAGCATAGGCATAGCGGCTTCAGTCGTTTTGTCCGAGTTTTTCTGTATTATCCGAGCATACACCTCAATTAATGCAGACTGCTCGGACAAATTCGTTGCCTCGGATAACACGGAGGCTCGGTTGATCGAGGGCCGGATAAACGAGGCTCTTCTGTAAAACAAACGCTATTTTATTTTTCTAGCAGTGGCGCTAATTCAAGAAATTATTGGAGGGGGGGGGGGGGAATGAAATGCACAAACTTCATTATAAATTCATTAAACATAGTCCCCACATGGACCTTGTTCCTTAAATTAAATGTTGTTATTCCCTTGTTCAATGTTCAATACCGTATCTAATCTAGGTGTTATCCCTTCCAATAATCTCCCGAGGGGTGATCACTGTAGGCGCATTGCTTCTAAAGTATACGCTGGTCTTCGCTCGCTCTTTGAATCCATAAGAATGTAACTCCACTTAAAATACGTTGCTACTTAATGAGGTCGTTGATATTACCACATTTCATGTACTGCGATATAGTGTTTTCTGCCTCGCTAGATAGCGAATTTGAACGTATGTGTCGGTATGTTTTTATCCTGCGTTGGTATGACAGCGTAGGAACTACAGCGATTTTTACTTCGCTGTGAGTTGGATGAGTATTATCAGTTTCGTGCTTTTATGTTTATATATAAATTAATTTATAAATAACTGCCTGGCTACCTATTTAATGAAGCTCTCTAAATAAATTTAGCAAAATCATGGTTTGTCCGCAGACCTAATCATCAAAATATCAGCCTGCTGAAGTCCACTGCTAAACATAGGCCTCCCCCAAGGGTTTCCATTTATGTTTGTCCTGGGTATACTTCTTCTAGTTATTTTTCAACCTTTTTATGTCGTTTGTCCACTTTGTTGGAGGCCTACCGACGTTCCCATGACCTTCCCTATCGAAATGCGACCAGCCCAGCTCCACTTAAATTTTGCAATTCGCTGCACAATATCGTTGCATCTCTCTCCACATCGAAAAGTTCTCTTTAAAAATGTGTTTCAGTTTTCCGAACGCCGCCCACGCAAGATTGATACGCATTTGAATCTCATACTTCTGTTATGTTACTTTGGTTATGTTCATTTTAAGGCCGATTCTCTTACGGTTCATTCAGTTCACGGACGATGATGTACTCAGCAAATCGCAGATGGTTTAATTTTTCTCCGTTGATGTTTAAACTTCCTTATTCCAATCCAAGTTTTTAGATATGTGTCCTAGCGTTAGGACCTATTGTACAACTTTTCGGAATAAATGAAATGAAATCTCTTTTGACTTCTTCTTTATTTTCAGGATTTTTCTGACGTTATTTCCTAACTTTTACTATTTTTCTTGACTCCTCTTCACTATCCGAATTTTCAATATTTTCCTGACTGTTCCAATGCTTTTCTCCAAATTTACTCGAAGAATAAGTCTGAACAATCAAGAAAAGTAGAGAAAATGCCGGAAAAATAGGTAATGTTAAGAAAATCCAGAAGAGGCGGAGTGGTCCGAAAAAATCTTGGGAAGAGTTAGACCAAATTCCGAAAAATTTGTGTGAATGTCGGACACGCAAGCAAAATATCACAATAAGTCCAAAAAATCAGAAGAATATCCCGATAAATTAGGAACAATTGTAAAAACTCATAAAAAAACCAGATATCGTCGGGAAAATTAGGAAAATGTCAGAAGGAATGTGACAAACCGGGTGAAATCGGTTAAATTAAACTTAACGAGCTTTACGCGAATTACAGAATTACGCCATTAATATTTTATTTGGTAAAAATAAGAAAAGTACGGGGTTAGATTACCATAGCCCACACATGCGTTGGAACTATTAAAATCTAATTAATCAAATGTAGCTATTATTGTGGCATTTCGAATCATCATCCCAATCCGCCATCATTTATTTGGTTAAAGAAAATTTAAATAAATATTTTTTCACATTGGTCGCCCTCCAATTTAAAATTTATTCATGTCTGACACTATACTTTTAATAAATAATATTGGTCTGAAGTAGAATTTCAAATACATAACCAGATATTTAATATAGGATTTAGTGAATTAGCAACACCCACTCGACATAAATTTTAAACTGCTTGGGTTTTGAACAGTGGATGTCACGATAATAAAACGATTTTCAAATGAGACGAATCAACATTTTGTCACACAAAAAATCAACCAGTTGACCAATCAAAAATTTATGTATAATTTTTTTTTAGATTTTTTTCTTTAATACAATTTGCATCAATTTACATGTCCTCAAATTTTTTATTTATAGTCATTCATAAATTGAATATGAATACTGAATAATAATACATCTATCGTTCTTGATTCTATATGGGAAAGAGAATATATTAAATTGCCTTAAATTGGGCAATTTAGATATTCACAGACAAGAAATAAGGCGATTTAACCTAAGATTCCTTCATTAATTAGATTGGTATGTTAAAGATTAATGATAGGAAATATTGAACAGTTGAGAAATTCATGTATAACTAGATAGATAAGTGTACTTATTAGCAATTGTTTTAAAAGAGGATGAATTTCAATTTTAAAGATTTTCTTGTAACATCCTCTATTTTAACCATAAATTCTGTCCGCTGGTATATTATTTTATTATTTATTATAAATACAGCCAGTGGCGTGCGGTCAAAATTACCATCTATAATATCTGCAAGAAAAATTACTAATATTTTTGTCCGTTGGTTATTTCAAATATTCAAATTTATAATTTAGGTAACTAGTGGACCACCGGATGATAAAAAAAAAACAGCAGCAAAATCGGTAACTTCCCAACTTATATGGTTAAAATTCCCTTAAAATTTGGGTTGAAAAAATTCAATGAATTTCGTTCGAAATTTGCCTAAGAATTTTTCCGGACATTTTTTGTTTTTTAATTTTTTAATCTAATAATGGCAAATTATTTCTAAGTAATTCTGAAAGAGTTTTTAATTAAAAAAGTTTAACAAATTTGATATTTTTTTTTTAATTTGTCAGTCCATTTTTTGGGTAAGTTAATATTAACGGAAATTTTCGGGGTAATTACCCCAAAAGGGGTAATATGGGATTATGGGATGTTCTGAGGGGAAAAATAAAGACTAGAACTATTAAAAAATTAAAAGATTACTTTGAAAAAAGTCATTCTCGGTTCGTTGGTAATAATATTGAATTTTTTAAATGTAAAGCAGCTACACTGAAAAGATCGCGCATGCATTCATGCATGTTCTACGTTTTTTAGTCAACTGAAGCTAGTCTTGGTGCTTCGTGCCGTATCGCTCTTCGAATCGACGAAAACAAGAAACCTCATACAATAGGAGAAAACCCATGTTAAACTCGTTCTTGGAGTTTAACATGCTGAAAAGATAAATAATATATCGTTTTCTAACAACGCCCAAGTCCTTTCTTCGTCAAATAAGTGCCCAAGTCCTTTCTTCGCACAGCACTTATACGAGTCGACCGACCTTGCATCATAGCTACTTGTATATATTCGATACATAAACGGCAATGACTTGAAAAGTTGTTCTCAGAATTCCTGAGCACTACTACACGTGGCGAAGATGTCTCTCGAACAATGAAAAATGTTGTCGAGGAAATGGAGCTACAGTAGACGAAGTTGGTGAGTTTTTTGTACAGACGGTGCGCCATCCATGTTGAACGTTCGTTGGGATTTTAAATATTAGTCAAAGAATCTCAGTTTGGCAGTTAAAACTCTTCCTCCTTTGCTGGATCAGGATTTGCTGGGTCCATTTACCGAGGTAGTGAGAATTGTAAGCCACTTCAGGCGAGGTAGGGCGACAAATACAACAGTTTTTAAAGAGTTTGATTCTGCGTACTGTTATTCAATACAGAAATTCTTTGGATTTCACGGAGCAACGTGTTGCACCGAGTGCTCAAACTTTCAGAAGAAATTGCTTTGTTTCTGGAAAGAAAAAAAAAACGGGTAAGGAGAAACAGTTAGATGCGAAAATAACAGATAATTAAATTGATTCTCAAACTGGCTTATCTTGCGAATATTTTTGCATAGAAATATTACTAATATTTTAACAGCTCAAAATACGGTGCCAGTTTTCGTCGCAAATTGCAGCTTTATCAACGCAGACCAGCAGTTGCCGCTTTGATTTTCCCAGAACTGCAGAACAATGGTGCTGGACGCAAGAAATCACTAGTCATCAGTAGTACATTCTATCAACAAATATTTTCCTGATTTGAAAAATCGCCAAGAAAATGCTTAGATCCTTTTTAGTGGATGAAGGAATATTTCCAGATATTGAAATTGAAGCCAAATCACAATTCCTTAGACTTCGCGATGACAACACACTGAAAATAGATTTCGAAAACACACAACTACCAACATTTTGGCGAAACTTTGGTGACGAGTATCCATTATTATCGAAAAAGCCTTGAAAATACTGAGCCCATTCGCCACAATTTACATGTGTGATAGTGGATTTGCGACAATGATCAATAGTGACAATAAAAACAAAACAAGAAACCGATTGAATTTGGAGCACAACTTACGATGCTCATTGGCCTAAATTGCCTAAAAAATTGCTAAAAACAAACAGGTGTTTTCTTTGTTTGAATGATTAAAATTATTAAAAAAGTTATTTATTTTTCGTAATTTAAAGAAGAAAAAAATTCAACAGCTAATTGCCAATTTCTTAAGGGCTAACTTTCTTTGGGGGTATTTGCTAATATCTAATCCGCGTTATGGGTAATAGCCTCAAAAAGGTTGAGAACCGTTGGTCTAATGAGAGTATTGTAGAACGAACTTTGTTCAGAAAGTAACCCCCTGGTTTTAGAGGTGTCGATATAAGTAGTCCATCAATAAAACGGTTATTATTTGTCCAAAAATTACAAATTTAAAAATTAGAAAACGCATGCAAATAGGGGATAACGAGAGTGATCTATCAATGCCTTAACTGGGAAGGGTCTTCTCCCAAATTATGTGATTAAAATAAAATCCTATAAAAAAAGCCTCTTGTCAAAATTACATCAAAATTGAACAATTTTTGTTCGAATTCTAACGGATTTTCTTGAGTTGAGTTTTCTAAACTAATGATGGCAACTAATTTTTAAGTAATTTTTGAAGAGTTTTTTTAACGAAATTTTTTTAACAAATCATCGGTTTTAAAATTTATTTTATTTTGGCCAAAAAGTCGAACTTCTGCCCCTCTTCTGGAAAAATTAAATTTTCGGGAAATTTTCTTAAGAAATCGGAAAAAATAATTATGGAAAATTAAACTCAAGGTTTCTTTGGGGAAACTGTAGAACAAATTTTTTTTTAAAAAACAATCCCCTTATTTTAGGGAAATGGTTATTCCCCGAATTTTCCACAGCTTTTTCGAATAAATTTAATCTTAATTTACGGGACTCATTCTCAACCAATTTTTAGGGAAAGAAGTTTTTCAATTATTTTTAAAAGCGAGTTAGAAATTAGAAATTAATTTTAGGAAGATTCTAAAATCTTGGTTCAACATTTAACAATTAATTAAAAAATATTATGAAGAGTAGTTTCTGAAAAATGTAACTTTCTTAGGAAATATCTGTAATTCCCCGGAAAAACATGCAGACATAAAAATTAGTTTTCAATTTTGCCGAGATGCATTCTGCGCCATCTACTCATTCGACTGCACGCCACTGCACCGCTCATTAAATACTTCTATTTTAATTATATTTCAAAACTACTGTTTGGGTTCGATATTTATTACAGAATTATGTGGGTAGATAGATTTTCAAAGATAAGGTTGAACTTTAGCGTATAGAATTCGATTTGAAAATCATAAAATTGTGGGTTGGAAATATCAGTAAATTGTTTGCCACAACCCTCAACCATTTGGTTCAACTATCCACTCCGGTATATATCCTGACATTTTATTCATTTATACATTATTTTCTTTTGATTGATTGTCATTATAACCATCCATCTATCATGTTTTTTTTACATAATGTAATATTTAATGTATTTACACATTTGTATGTATAACACACACTTAATGATGATGAAGATTGGATGATTAAGGTTAATTTTTGTTTGTACGGTTTATAATCTACCTTATTTATTCTCCGATTTTCTGTTACAAATAATAAATACAGAATATGATTTAAAAGTAAAATGTTGGACAAATGTTGAGATTAAAACTAATGCTAAAACAACTTTTCCTTCCATTCCAGTAAATTATTAGGAATGAATTTCATAGAATCTCTGTTCTGCATTTTATTCGCATATAATTGAATTAAAAGCGATTAAGGTAATTTTAATAATTTTACGTAAAACCTATCGTGGCTGGATGAAAACACGTCATTCATCATAAAAAATTAAATATATTCAAGGAACGTATCGTTATAATTTCTTGCGTGAAATCTTGTACATAACTCCAAAAACCTTTACATTATAGAAGTCCATTGCGACAATTTTATTGTGAATTTTTCTCTAGTTTTTATTATAAATCATCTTTAATTTGATTATTTATTTTAAAGATAATAGGTGACTAAGGATAGAATGTGGAATTCTAGATTATCAACTACTGTGATTGATAGTACTATAGAAAATACAATAATAATTATTATTTATCGTTAGAAACGGTTCACGGATTCCAATAGCGTTTATTCAACTTTTAGCGTATATGTATCTCAATCTATGTAATTTGCTATAAAATATTTCGCACAGATTTCCTGAATTAAGTCATCACTTATACAGTTTCTTATATTGGGTTCTAATCAACCGTCTTCCTCGAAATGTTAAAACATACAAGACACAAAAAATCGGTATGTACGAGGAAGAATGTCTGGTATAAGGTATATGTCGAGAATCTAACAAGGTAAAATTGAATGAAAATGTAGCCTAAAGGTTCTGTAAACTTACATTTTTTTTTGTATGGAATTTTTAACCACCAAAATACTTGCCCATAAAAATGAAGACTAAAATTAGATGTCTCGAGTTGAAAGAAATATGAACGAGAATACGAATATCTGACATATTACTTGAGACAATAAGTTTTGGAAAGAATTTATATGATTATTGAATTTATGGGAAGGCTCTGCACTTTTTATCCCAGTAATTTTTCGCCCTACAAAATACGTCAAACCTTTTTCTCTCTCCACCTCCAATTTGGAATTATAAATTTCATCTTTTCATTCCAATTAACAAATTGTTTTATATAACAAATTGGATAGCTTGTAGAAAATAATTTAAAATTTTGTCAAAATCGAAAAGTTTGAAAGAAATTGGTATATTTTAGGACCTTTAAGGCAAAAACCTCCCGAAAAATTGAAAAAATATCGATTTTTTTTTATTTCCGATTAATAATATAGACTCGATTCTAAATTTTCGATTGCTAAACCGTACCCCCTAGAATGAATAGAAGTGTTTCAAACAATTCACACAGCGCTTTATTTGTTATTTTGCTTCTCCTGAAAAGTAGTGTTCTAATTATTTAGGTGTAGTTTTCTAAAAAACTACACAACCATTCACTCATTTTTTTTGTTGGAAAGGTGGCACTACTGGCTGCCTACAGAATAGAGGGATTTTTTACGATTTCTTACGATTTCTTCACAAAGTTTTTGCTTATGCTATTATGATACTGGCTTTAAAAAAGTACGACAAAGCCAGTGGCGAGTAAAAGAGATACAGAGAGCGCGTAAGAAAAAGTCAACTATATTGTTTTGAAAAAATGTGATAGTTGAATTTTGATTATATTATTATTTAATAAATTTATTATTTTTAATGTAAATAATCTATGATCACTCAGCAACAATCCAAAAAAAGGGAATGTTTTTTTTAATTATTTCGACAATTGTCAGAAAAAGTGTGTAGCGGCTAAAAAAGAATCAATTTGAATTCTTTTTATGATTTTGTCGCGTCTAATTACGATAAAGCGGTCGCGGACTACTAATTTGTCGCCCAATTTTTCATATGCAGTGTATGCACTTACTCCAGTACGTATTTTCTGTATATAAAATCCGTCCAATTCTGGTTTTACTTTCTAGCATCAAAACTAGCCGCAAAAAAAGCCAGTATCATAATAGCATTACGCAAGAAAATTACTAAACTTTGAAGGTTCATAGAAAATTCCACATAAATTATTTAAAAAAATCCTCTACTCTATTTGCTTCTTTTCTAGTAATATATACGGCCCAGTAGTTCCTGAGATAAGTGCACCTCAATTTACACTGAAATTACTCTTGAGAGTTCTTGCCTTAATAGAAATTATCGCATTATAATCAAATCCTTTCTCGATAGAAAAAATCAGACATACTCCTCTAAAGTCGTAAAAAGTAGGAAAATTGGAAAAAAAGCTGAAAAGCTTGGAAAAAGACAAGAGAAGAAATTCGGGGATAAGGACAAACAAAATCGGTAATATATATTAGAAAAATTAGAATATTTCTATTAGAAAATATCGGGAAAAGTTCTTCGAAATTAATAAGATCAGCAAGAAACTGAAAAGTTAGGTAATCGTGAGGAAAAATGGGTAATGAAAATTAGGATAACGTATGAAGAGTTTAGAAGAGTTGAAAAAAGTTAACGGAAATTTGAATATTTTGAGAAAAGAAATGGAAAGTTCAGAAAATGTGAGTGAAAGGTCGGGTAGAAGTCGAGCTAAGCTGGAAAAATCAAGTAAAAGGAGTAAAGTCACTAAGATCATAAGAAATATTGGGAAAAGTTTGTGAAAATTCCAAAAAAAGTGGTGAAAAGTAGAAACAAATTGGGAAGAATTCTTTCCGATCGCCGGCATTTCTAACTTTACTAATAATTTTGTAAACTTATTGGAGATTTCTGCCGGCATTACAGAAAATTGTTCACGAATAAAGTTATCTCGATTTTGCCGGGTTCTACCAGTCTCATCCCGACTATTTTTCCAATGTTCACAATCTAAACTATGCCCCACTTTATAATTTATCCTGATGCTATCGTTTTGGTGGACTTCACCCAACCATTTTTCGACTTTCTATCTTTTAGTTGTTTACCTGTTCAGTTTTAACGTCTCACAATTTTTCCTGTCTCTTAACGACTTCCCTTCGCAAGGTTTTTCTCGGTTTCACATAAATTTTCCTCGTTGTTAATTGACTTTCCGAAATTGTCCGTACTTTCCTCCGTTGATCTTTTTCTCGACTTTTATTAAATTTTTCGGAAATATCTTAGCTTTTCTCATTGTTGCCTACATTTTCTACATCCTCGGAAATTTCAAAACTTGCTCGAACTTCTTTTTATTTTTTCGACCTTTTTCGACCCCCCTCCCCCTTGTGTCCTCTCAATTTTCGGACTTTTTCCGACTTAGACTAATAGCTTGGCGTATTCTACCTGGGCGAACTTTGTTCACCTACCAACTATGGGTTTTATTGTGCAATTAGAAATAAAGCATCTAACCTGATAACTAAAATTAAAATTTGATTAAAAATTTTTGAAATTTGGGATATCCCAAGAATTAAATCTCTTTAGAGGTCTATTCTGCAAATAAATCAGATGCATATGATACTAGAATGCTTTTAAATTTACTGAATTACACAAAGTCCTCGTTAGCGTTTAACGCTATTAAATCTGGCTGCTATGTATTATTGAATGTTATAGCATTCTTGAAGTTGATTTTATCTGTTGTGTGTTATGCCATTACTCATAACTTCAATTTCTTTTTTTAGGATGATATCTGTCCCTACTCAGTATTCAAAAATGTTGACGAATTCGGGAAGATTGGCTATGCTGATTCGCTAAGATGATAGCTTACCATCAAAACTGTATAAATAATCCGTTATTGTTTCAAGAAAACTAACCTACGATTGTACGGTATTGCAAGAGTATAATCGCTTGGAGCCTCCAAAGTACCCAATTATCACAGTGAGATGGCTCTTGGGTGGTACATGATGTTTTTTGTAATTAATTACCATACGTTCAATAAATCGATTATTTACATATGTACAACATTTCGTATGTTTAGTAGATGATTTCTGATGTAAAGATGTAAAAAAAACATCTATAGCTTCATTATAATTTAATACTAATTTGTAGAAGCTTGAAATTATAATAAAAAAATTCCTTTTATATTTAACAAAAAATTGGGTTGGATTCAATAAAATACGCAATGATTATCATCCAATATAAGAAACTATTAAATTTAACAAATCTATTGTTAAACTACTGCATTTATTATCAGTAGATTCATAGATTTATTCTTCAAAGAAAACCTTTTACTAAATTATAAATTTTGAATATTTGTGTATAAAACTATTTTAATTTTTTATTTTATTTTAATTTAATTTAATTTAATAATGTTTTATTTTTATTTTTATAACCAAATTACCAATTACCAATTAACCAAACATTTACTTATAATTTCTGGTTTAACAACAAATTGTTAATTATATTGAATTTATTAATTTTATTGTTAATACATTTATTTTTAAATATAAAAATATTTATTTGAAATCTACCGCAACTATGTATATATGTAGCATAGATACAAGTATTATATAAACTTATTTTGCATAAATTGATTAAATTTAAGCTTCCTGAAGCCCACATTTGTGGGCACATTATGGATAATAGAATATATGGAGATGCATTTAATAAAATAAATTTAATTAATATAAATTTCATAAATATAAATGGGCGAAAATGCTTGGATAAATAGTTGAGCTATAATCCATATTTTCTTATATCCGCACTTGTTACCAAATTACTCCCCATAATCCCTTTACTGGATAGATTCGTTGAATGCCTAGAAATACAGCAAATTTATTTATTTGTATCAACAGGCGTAGGTCGCCTAACGGATATTTACATTTATATTGTAGGCTACACTCAGTCTACAGGCCACGTTCCCATTTAGAGCCAATCCTGAAATAGTCAACTTAAATGTATAGTTAAGGGAATTGAATGTTATGTAGTATGAATGTAGTAGAAATTCTGTTTAAGGGTTCAAAGCGTACGTAGTTCGTTCTATGAAGTGTACATCTCAATAACTCAAGTCGCCCTTATCTGGAAGGGTTAGAGTACCAACTAGAGAGCAAATTCATGTCCTTCTGTAATGATGAACCGTCTAGAATAACTCCTAATCAAGGAATACAATTTCAACTCATTTGCGTACATAAGGCATTTGGCCTAGCTGAATTTAGATGAAATATCATTTAAAAATAAAAAGGATACCCAAGTGGCTATCCTTTAGCGCTAGAGTGACTATCTAGCCTCGTTAGTAATCGAAATAAGTTGCATAAACTTCCATATGGAAGCACCTATGCTCCCTAGAGGAGTATAGGTAAAAGGTGATAAGTGGCTACTCTGAGGAACTACAGATTAATTGGAAATTTCACATATTTGTAATTACATATCGTTACCAACTGGTAACGATTTTTAACGTAAGACTCAACCCAATCTAATAACGATGAATGCAGACCGAAAATCCGTAATTTCTTAATCAGTGTTCTATGATTAACTCTGTGAATAGCTTAACGCTATATCATACACTACATCTACTTGCTCTCATCTCTCAATTGGATTCAAATAATTTCCCAGAAATAGGTAGAATTGAAATAATTGGTATAATGGGTAGAATTGCACTTTAATTTGTAACATCCTTCCTGAACCCGATTTAAGGGTTCGGGTAATATGAGATAATTTCCATCGCGCTAGGAAGACCCTCGTTTTACAACGACTTATTAAATAAGAAGCAAATGGGAGATTCAAGTAAATCCGCGCAACGCTTAACGAACAACGAATGACACGCAATCGGATCCACTGCCTTTGTTAACAGATAATTGATTAATTGCATCCTGACTCTCTGTCAGAGTTAATCCGATCTCACCTAGGTCTGATATGGATATGGACTTAGGCAGAAATGGTCTGATACAGTAGTGTTAGGCTCATCAACATATACGCCATTGAGAAATACAGCCAGTAAATTACAGATATTAGCGCTGTTCGCCGCTTTATTAGAATCACAATGCAACGTCAACTGATAACCAGATGTTTTCCTTTTATTTCTTATAAATGACCAGAATCCATTTGGATTTTAGATAAAATCTCTTTCTAAATCTTTTATAAGTATTGCCGATAAGAAATTTCTTAATGCAGCGTATTGCAAATAATCGTTTCGATTCCTCATCTTACAATACCTGCGATACGCAGCATTTTTTAGGTTCTAAAGGTTAACCAGAGGTTTGGTGTGCCATTTTTGGGCAGTCACAATGAACGATACGCCTTTTAGGGACACATTTTTTTATACCCTTAGATAAAACACTGTTAAAACATCTACGAATTTATCAACATTGTTGATGGGACCAAATATAGAAGACCAATAGCTAGCATAGCTGGCTTTTTTAAAATTTTTACCCAAATGACGAAGAAACTGGTATAGTCGCATTGTGAATAATATTTAATTTAATCAAGTGGGTCATGAAATCGATCGACTTTAGAGAGTACAAAATCGCATATCCCACGACTGACATCGTCAGTATACAATTTGACCAAACATAATCTAAAATACGTCCTTGAGAGTTAATCGCATGATTAATCTGATTCAGATCAGCTCTCAACATAGTTTCAAAATATTTTTTCGGATGATGATCTAACATTGATGGCCTGTAAAATGTTTCTATTGTAAAGATCTTCCAACCATCCCACAGTCGGTGTGCCTGGAAGAATGTATATTGAACACAAGAAGAGATTCTTGCTCTTCAGTTTTACACTGGCACCTATTATCTCGAGATTCTCTGAGTGGGTGATGTCAACAACCGCGCTCGGATAGTTGGAGCTGACCGCAATAGCAACACCACTACCATTTGATTTAAAGCTATTTAGCGCTGATCTATCTTTTCTATAAAAAATATAAGTGTATATTAGAGAGCTCAGTAGCATTGACGGAATCGTTCAACCAATTTTCGCTCAGAATTAGTTTAGTAATTAGTTCATACAAATTTAGATAGTAGGAATTTAGGCAGTATAGCAATCTAATTCTTCTCCCTATAAATAAATATAAATGAAATGGAAAACTTCCGTTAAAAAGCTCTATGGAAAGTTGAAATCTCTGAAAAAGTTTTAATGAATTGAAATTGAAGGCAAATTAGAATGAAGGCATTCATTGTTCTTGTTTGGCGTTTCTTGAAAAATTCATACATATATCGGCCTGATTTTGTAGGAGTGCTAATTCTACTCAACAACTCAGCACCTTATCGTTTAAGGAAAATTATTATAAATGAGCTTTCGAGATTTTTGAAGCATTTTATTCATAAGGAAAATTTGAAATTTCGAGAATGGACCGACATCTGGATAGAAAATAGATTTTAAAACCCTGTTTACCACGCCTATATCCATTTTACCCAAATTGCCCGAGTTTTTAAAGCTTCATATATGTAATTGTATATATTTCGCACTCAAGAAAGCTTCGTTGGTAATCATAATCACTGTTTTAAAACGTAAAAAATTAAGTTCGAAACTTAAAGCTTTCCATGAGCTTACGATGGGCTGCGAAAGCTTTTAGCGAAAATTTCATATTTTATCGAAATTTAGATTTCATATTTTATCGAATTGGATTCCAAATATAATACAAAATAATATGATAGTTTTAAGCTTTCAATGAGCTTTCGAGATTTTTAAATGTTTATTTTCGAAATAGTTGAAATTTCGTTAATGGATTGTTATCAGGATAGATAATAGATTTTAAACATAAAACAATTAAGTTGGAAATGTAGAGCTTTCGTTGCGCTTAAATACTATGGACAAGCTTGCTGCGAAAATTTTATATTTCATTTAAATTTAATGAATAGGATAAGAATTCGATTCTAAATTATTTAAAATGACATTTTAATTTTAAGCTTTAAAAGAGGTTTTGAGATTTTTGAAGCTTTTTTTAGGAAAAGTTCAAATTTCATTAAAGAACCGTTATTTCGATAGAAAATAGATTTTAAAATGATAAAAATAAGGTTCGGAAAATAAAGCTTTCTGAGAGCTTTTAAGTTTTTGCAGAGCTTTTGTACGAAAAGTATAGTTTTGATACGTTTGTATTTTGACTTAACTAATTTATAAAATTTCTACATCATTATATTTTTTTGGATCCGAAGAAAATTATCGGGAAATCCGAATCAAATGTCGTGATGTCCGATATTCGAATTTCTCGGTGGAAACGTTTATGAATTTTTGATTTTTCTTTGATAAATTTCAACTTTTCTGAAATTTTTAATTTTTGTGTTTTTACCTAACTGTTAAAGCAACTTTCTGCATTTTTACATTTTTTTTCCTGCCAAAGTAAATTTATTCAAAAATATTTATACTAAAATCGAATACCTCACACCTGCAATTTACTTACTAAAACTAGATTTATTTAAGTCCATCTAAAATTACATTACTTTCAAAAAGGATTCCCCAAATGCATTATTTTTTAATAGCATTGTATTCCTATATACTTACACAGCTTAGAGAATACTTTACAGCATTATCAAGGGGATACTATTGATTGCTATTACTATTTTAGTGTACACCATCGTCTCTATATATGTAATTCATGAAGTTGATATGAAACTTGTTCTGGATAAATTACAAGTTATGGTTGTTATATGTAGAAACCTATCAACTCACTCTCTATTCAAATCCTTTTACTCAACTAAAAGGATTTAATATTTATCTATGTTGAAAGATTTCTAGATAAAACTCTATTCAAACCGTTCTATATACAATTGAATAGATACTTTTATATAAAATGGTAACTGGTGCATAAGTTTTGATGAAATTGCATATAGAAATTAAGGTTGAATTTAGAGGATATTTAAATTTAATAGAGGAAAAGATGTGTAATACAATAATTTATCAATGTCTAGTCTAAGATAATAATTGTCTAATCTAAATAATTCATTTAAATTAAGATGATAAGTGTTGAATGCCCTGAAGAAAATAAATAATTTTTCTCACCATTGCGGGTGGTCTGAAAGTGTCCATCTTTTTCACTTATATCCATAAAAATTAATTGCTTAACCTAATTTTAGTACCGAAATTTATTGAGTGGGGGGATCTATTTCGATCCAATCATTCTTTAAACTTCGATTTGATTATTACTGGCGCCCGGACACGATTCGAATATCTCAACATCTCAACATATCGACGTGATTATTACACATTAAATGAAACAGGTACAGCTATATTATAATATAAATGTGTAATTTATATGAGATTTCACGAAAATGAAATAGATTTCATGCACTGTGGTCCATAATTTTTTTTTAAATTTTTTTTTTATTTTTTATAATTCATATGGGATGATGATTATTAAGTATTGTATCGTCCGTTGTAACGAGGATAAAAATGTAATCGTTGGACGTAGAAGCAAGAAGAAAAAAACCTAACAATTCTATAATAATATTCTCTTGTTTACATAAGGTCCCATCATCATAAAAATACAGAAACAGAATTATAATTTCTAAATTACCTAAAGGTGAACAAGCAAAAGAAGAAAAAAAAATCTTAAAACTGATAGGTATTAACGTGGCGTTTGTTTCTCGACCAACATTTTCTCGCACATTTCATTTTCATTTCGAATTTGGAATCTTCGCTGGATCGTTTGGTTTGTCTTATAATCTTATATGCTTTGTTCTATAGATAGATATGGTAGATTTACATCATACACATTGTGTGTTGAAGAATAATAAGAAATATTGATTCTTTTCTGGCCTCTAACAATACACAGAATGTTTGAGGTATGAACAAAAAAAAATCTATAGAGGCCAATAATAAATATATAAACAAAACGATCTGGAACCTATAATTATGTAATTCTACTCAACAACTCAGCACCTTATCGTTTAAAAGATTATTATACCCGGGACTATATCTAGATATACCGGAGGAATGATGAGTTTTTTTTTTCAATATTAAGGTACTTAAATTCCCTTTCGACGATACACTTTTTTACTTCATAACTTTCTTACACTCCTCTACCTCCTATACCATGAATTTGTAATATCGTTCATAATTTAAAATTGGCTTGTTTGTTTTTTCGAAGCAACAAAATTAAAAAAAAAAGGAAAAATCGAAATCAAATTTAGGCACACCATGAACCATCATTATTATAATACCATTCAGTGAGATATAAATAATTAGACGTTTGTATTTATAACGTATAATTACGGAGGTATGATATTGTTTTAGTGGATGTTCTCTATCAATATTGGATAATATTTATTAATAATTGAGAAGTGGTGTTTGTTTGTTAAATGATAAGATGTATTTCTAATTATTGTTTTCGAAATTTATGATCTTTTGATAATATTGAATATGATTGACTAGAGAACTGATACTTTCAGCTGGGACTGGTTTAGAAAAGCTTAAACAATAAATCGTACGATCAGTATCTCCATTCGGTGTGCACAATTTTATGACCTTTCGACCTTATGACCTTATGGAAACTTAGTAGCTTAAAGCTCATAAAAGCTTAAATATATAAATGAAATGTAAGAAATATTCTGGAATTTCTTAACGAAAATCGGACAACGTTCTTTAAGTTTTCAATGGATTTACAAAACTTGCTGAAACAAAATAAAATTGAGAGCCTCGAAAAGTTACTTCAACGCACCCCAAATATCAATAAATGTTTAAAATAAAACTTTGGGTGCTACCTAGCACCTAATTAAATTTATCCAATGCTTTATGTAATTTTATATGCTCTACTAAATGCTATTTAACAAACCAAAAGCTCTACAAACGATCCCCAAATTTCGATAAATTTGGTATTTCTTAAAAGAAAATCCTATATCACATATAAATGTTCTGTAAAGTCTACGTAAAATATTTTGAGTTATTTGAATGGTTTTATGGAAAATTGGAATACTCAATTGGAGTGCTCGAAATTTGGGCTGATAAATTTTGTAAAATTAAATAATTTCAATAAAACAAATATTCATTTCTTAACCCAGATATGCCTGGTAGACTACATGTAGTCTACTCAAATTTTTCCACATAATTTCATATAATTTGGCGATACAAAAAATTTTGTATTTTGTAATTTCTTACTAATAATTAAATGTAATTTCTTACCTACACAATACATATAATGCTGAATTTTGTTTTTATGTATATATGATCCATATATTTTCTGAAATAAATTTGAATAACGTGCTTTTTCAAAATTCGCGAAGAGGTCGACATGGTTCGAAATAAGTAAGTATTTTTATTGTTCATAAATACTTTTTATTATTTGTACATTAATTTTACTATCACTAAAGTATGTACAAAGTGATATAAGATAACAACTAGAAGTGGAATTAGTTTTTTGCCTTATTACAATAGTTTGTTTATGTTTTATATAGTTCTTCCTGTCTAATACTTAATTTCTGCAAGTTTTAAATTAGGAAAAAAAACAGTGTTTGCTCGCTAAAAATGTACTTTGCCAAACCTCACTTTGACAGGGCCAGTTATTCAACTTCTTCCTAAAAATATTGTAAATTTAATGACTGATCCTGAATATATAAATTTGAAATTCACGTACCGTATATGAAGATAGATATTTTAAGCTGCACTCAATACAGCTCGCGCCAAAAGCAATTTACCTCAGTCATTGCAATTATGCAAAAATTCAATTACCCACTTGTATCGTTTAAAATAAAACTCTACCTTAACTCCTAATTACTGGTTTAATGATGATATTCGAGCCGTGATATGACATAAGACATACAGTCTTTTGCGCCGTCGGCGAACTGCCTTATTAAAAGCACAATATCATGATTTGCGTATAAAGTAACGTAAATGATTCGTGCAGCTAAATCAATATTCATCGAACCTAGACTATCATCAAAAGTGGAATGAAAGGAAGGTAGGAGAATCTAACGAAATTCAGGAACTGTTTCAACCAATTGTATAACTCCAACTTTTGCAGATTCGGCCTGTATATCGTCCTCGTCTGTGTCTCCTCCTGAAATGTGACACAATGCTGTTAACAATTATTCTCTGTAATTTGATGTGGTTTTTTATGGACTTATCGGCCTCCATTTTTATTGTAAACAAGCTGTTTGTGTTTTAAGAAACATTAGCTAAATATAGCATTTTTATAATCTGGATCATCACCTGTGATGCCGTTTTTGGCACAAAGGGGTCCCAACTTTTGCATAGGTCACGCTTGTGATTTTTCAATCTGTTTCCAGGTACTGTTTTGTCTGATCAATGTATGATCAATTTGGGACCATCGTCCCCTTCTCCAAGGCAAGGTATCTTGCATATGACATTGATTTTCCTTAGGTATAGGGTCTTTTAATTTGCTGAAGAGTGTACTTATAGACTTGCCAGTTTCGTGCGCTATAGTTGTGTTTGCTGTGTATGTTTTAAAGACTTTTCGGTGTGTATGTTTTTAAAAAATATCGGTCACAAATATTAATTTAAAAAAAATTCTCTGTCATCACTACATATCCTTATACATATCCAGTTACTGGCTCTACATTCCCAACACTGTAGAACAGGGCCGACTTGATACCGGTGCGAATGGTGCAACCAACAAGGCCTCGCGCCAAATTTCAGTAATATTTTTCGATATTTTAATAAATTTAATCTCTTCTACTTCGACAATATGGTGTTGGTATAATAATATGTTAGGTGATGTGGAAACGAGGTCGATTTAATGAAATATCTACTTTCAAAGATCCTTAATTTTCCTGAACTAAGCACATGTCGGCGTGTTCGAACCACTGACGACATATTCAAGTGCCAGAACTGCTTATAAGGAACAGAAACGGAATCGGACGGCGATTCACAACATTTTTTTTCGATTTTCCATTGAATTTTTTCAATCGACTTTTCTCAATATTTTTATGAAAATAATTTTCATCATTTTTCAATACTCTTCATTTCTCGATAATTTTTACACAAAATGTGTTTTTTTTTTGTACCAAGCACTTCAAAATATATAAATAAAGGATCAAATTTCAGTTTCTAGAAAAAAAAATCATATTCCACTGCTTTATTCTTATCTCAACTGCCACTGTCCGGATTAGCCCCACGGGGCGTCCGGTTTAGCCCCGTGATTTTTCAGAGTTTCAATTTCGAGGTAATTACCTTCTTAGCCTTATTGTGTCGAAATGAGTGGATACTTGTAGGATTAAACATATGCACTTTTTAGCTGAAGGAACTAGCTTTGAAATGGTATATAACATTTTTGTGCAAAAAATATATTTTTGTATGCTGCTTTTTGGCAAAAGGCAAAAGTGTCCGGTTTAGCCCCGTCCTTCCGTGCTTAATGTGTATCTGATTTTTTTAATTATTAATGTCTAACCCCGCAAATCGTCGTGCACAGAAGGTAGCAAAAATATTATCTGTCTAGTAGGAAACTAAGCCATTCTATTACAAAGATTTCCGCCCGATTGGCATCGTACTACTTCTCTTAAATATATTTGAAATTATTGAGAAGGAACAGATGATTGAATATCTTGATAAGAGTAATAAGATGTTTTCGCGAGGGTTACAGCCATGGAAATAACGTTACAGTACTTTTCCTGCCGTACTTCCTAATATTGATATTCCATCTAGCTTTGACAAGAAATTCACCACAATCCTTGTACACCAGAGTGGGCACAATGTGTTAAGGATAAGTTCTGAGATTGAAATGTGCAAGTTGTCACTTATTCGCTGGTTACGTGACCAACTTCTGTTTCTTAATTTCAGGAGTCTGTTGGTAAGAAATTATTGCAGATATTAATTCTATTCAGGAATAGCCTGAAATGAACTGTTTTTAGATCAAAGCTATTAAGTGCTTTGGATTCGGTCGGACCTACCATCATCCGCAACCGGGAAAATGGATAAAATATCTTATGAAGGTGATTCATTTGTAATAACACCTTATAGCATGTAAGAAAATTTGTAAAACGACGAGCAATGCGAAAATCACCATCACACACTAGTAATTTTAAGTAAAGTTAAATTCACATGCAAGACATTAAAATTTCTCATTCCAGTCATACAATTCGCTAAAGCGACACACATTTTTTTGTTACTTATATTATTAATTGAAAACTTGTCAATATCAACGAATACGTTTACAAAAAGAGTCGTGCTCTATATAATATTTTATAAACGATTTTCTGAGTTGAGGATAAAAAACCAAGTAAAAAAACTGCTTGTTATCATTTCAATTTTTTTGAGGGTTTCCCAGTCAGGCGACGACCCTTTGAAGTATAAGAAGTCATAGGCATTTGACTCTTATAGTCCCTATTAAGTGCTATAGGTAATACCAAGCTTACCCCGCCCCATCAATATGGTATCCGTTTGATATATACTTCAATTCTGATAAGAATGTGGGACACCCCCTTAGATTATAGCTCTCTTAGATTGACTACTGTATAACAGTTTATTCGACGATGTATGGAGTCCTCTGCAGTCTTGCTTTGCATGAACATAATTTATCGATGTCCACATTTATATATTTTGATGTTGCTTTCATGGCTCTCTTAGCAGTTAGCTATATCTATTCGCATTTAGCAGTATGAAGTTTAATGTTGAAGAATACTTCAAATTTCGGTCTTTAATTCGCGGACTCGCCATTATACACACCGAATCTATGGCTAAATCATTTTCTATCCGCAGCATATGCGAATAGAATAGAATATTGGCATATGACGCCAATATGTTGGGAGTTTCTCGTACTCGTGGTGTTGTTTGTGAAGGGTTCGTCCTTTTTATATGCTTAGTAGTATACAGGATTTATGTAGGGCAGAGGAAGGATATTCTAACTTCATCTATCAGAATATCTCAATTATTCTATAAATTAAAATAAATATGAATCGTATAAATCATTCATTTTTATTTGCCGGGCGGCGTTTAAAAAATAAAGTGAACAAACAATAGCTTCACTAAAAATAGACAAACGCCATTAGATTAGCATAATAAAATTATTAATAATCAATAATAGAAATATTTTTTAATAATTTTAAACTACTTGTACAAAAACGTACAACTTTTAAAAATTAATTTAATATGTTAATAGACTTGGGTTTTTTTTTAATTTATAACAATTAAACAAATTTTTTTTATCTGAATACATTCAAAATATGGCTAACGAATCGGGCGCGTTGAATATCTTGTTTTGTGTATGGTTTCTTGGTGTCCTTTGTATTTTATAAACGTCGTGTATTTCTCACCCAAATTGAACATTCATCGCACAAATTGGCCATTCATTAACATTTTATGGAAATAATAAAATAATAAAACGATTCATTGTTTCTCGTATTTGAAATCGAACATTTGAATTAAGTAACGTAACGCCCGTTAAAAAAAAGTCTAATTTATTAAAATGTTGTCATAATCGTGATCATATTTTTATTTGATCGTTTATTTTTTAAAGGTTCCATGACAAGAACAAATGTAAATTAAATTCGAAATTAAAAAAAAATATATTTAGATTTGGATAAGACACCAGGGAAAATCCTCAGTCGATCAGAATAATTTTAAAAATTAATTAATTAATAACAGTACAAAGACGAACTTAATAACTAAAATCTTACACAAACCACTTAATTATGCGTGCAAATTTAAATCACTTTAATCAATTAATAATAATTAAAATCACCCAATGAAAATTCAAGTTCTCTTATTATTATTTTAAATAATTAATTAAATCTAATTGTTTTCAATAAATGTAAATTGGAAAAATCAAATCTAACAATTTGTCGTTTTATTTAATAAACGGCGGGTGGAGGATTTTAATTGATAAAATAATATATGCGGGAAATAATAAATGGGTGGTTTCTTTGAGAGCTGTTAAATATCAGTTGTCTGTTCGAAAAAAAAATCCATCTGCCATAATTATGTATTTTAATTAATATAACAGAGCCGCACCAAGAAAATGTGCCCTGCCATAGGCGTCTGTAAAAGGTAGACTTGGGTTTATTACGTACATCCTGCATAAGCAAAACCACAACCAAGTACGATAAAAGCGTACTAACAGACGAATTGATATAAGATTGCTAATATTAATCAATTTCTATCAAACCCTAAAGATTATTTCTACACAGTGGCGTGCAGAACACACCTTCTGAAATATGGCCCAACTAAATAAGAAATATAAATTATTAAAACTTTATCGACTTATTTTCGACTTCAAATTCTTCTAACTTTGTACCACCTTATTCCTGGGTTCAACTGACTATTGTCGACTTTATTGTCGACCCTTACTGATACTGATCACTTGATGTATTTTTTATAAAAATCGATTTAATCTTACAAAATTTACGATTTTTTTTTATTTTTGTTAAATAAAAATTTGGAACCCCACCTCCTTATAAAGTTAATTGCGACATATCGTTCCTTAATTGTTTCGATTGGAAAGAGTAGAAACAAAATATTTCAAAAAACGATCCGAGAACCAAACCCAATTCAAAATATTGAGAACTAATTTTTTTCGAATTTCTCTTATCGATTTTCTAAAAAGTGGTCATTTTTTTATTTCCATCCCTTACCACTTGATAATTAAGAGGTTTATGCCCTGATTCCTTACGGTCATTTCGTCATTTCCATTTTAACCATTTTCCTTTCAGGGAAATTCTATTAAGTAATTTGAAAAATTGGTTACGCTAAATTGAACGTAAGGGTACAGTGAGGAAATAACGAAAATTATAATTTAAAAATTAACCACGGTCATTTAGGACGGTGGATATAAAAAAACAACAGAAAAATGTGTGCTTTTCAGGAAAATGAATATAATTTCCCAGAAATTATAAAATTACGAAATTTCGATATTGATTCGAATAGAGGATGACTTGAGTCATCTACCTATACCTTAATTTTTTAATTGAAAAAAAATCCAATAAAATCGATCGATTTTTGTTCCAAATTAGTTAAGTTAAAGTTTAGACTTCTTTCTGGTTGCTGACTATATCCCGAATCTAACCATTCTTACGAAGTTTTCTACCCAATTTCTAGTCATATTCATCAATTTTTGATGAGAAAAATAGAGTATGAACCAGTTGAGGTCAACCACTAGCTCTTAATGTGCCTCGTTAAAATGCTAGCCGTTGTTTTTTTAATTATCAACTTCATCTATGTACAATATCTACAAAAATCTCGAAAGCTTACCGAAACCATTTATTTAAAGGTTTTATATTTATTTTAAGGTTCACTTTTATCTGATTAATCCAATTCTAATCAAATCTATCAATTTTCCTACAAAAGCTTTTCGAAAATTTAAAAGCTCGAATGGAGCTTTAAGTTTGGAAAATAATTTGATAGGCATTGAAACTTATTTGTTATCCAAATAATTGTACTATCTCGAAATTTCACATCACCTCATACATAACTCTATTAAAGTCCCCAAAGCTCATCGAAAGCTTTTAATAAAATTTTTATTTTATTTATTTTGATATCCATTTTTTATCGGAATAATTAAATTGTAATCTAATCTAAAACTTTCCCGCAAAAGCTTTTCAAAAACGTTAAAGCTCAATGAAAGCTTAGAATTACAAATATAAAATAATATTTCTGGATATTTTCAGAGATCCATAATCGATGAAATTTCACAAACGACAGACCATAAAATCATAAAATTCTGCACAACTCATGGAGATATTAACTGCACGCCGCTGTTTCTACATAATATTTTCCCTGTAAGGTTGCAAGTTCCTTAATATATACATATTGTAAATATTCTCTGTTTTATTATATTTTTCCTTATTCCACCTGTCCGCCCGAAATATATTTTTTTATGTTGCCAGAGAGGTTACCTGTTTTTTCTCCCTCAAATTTCTTAATATTGGAATTTTATTAATTTAATTCTTATTATTTTAGCAAATATAAGGCAGAGTGGAGGATAAAAAAAATTGTTTGAAGCAACGACCAACCATCAGTTCAGTGAATAAAAATGTTTTTAAACGCATTTCTTTTTTTCTTTGGGTTTTATAATATAAAGCAAATACATAAATAATTCACTTCCGGTTCTCAAGACATATTATCGCTGAGTATTAGCAGGATAAACTGTTTAAATGTTTTCCGATTCTTATTCTACATTGTACGTATATAGGATTTTTTTCTCCATTCAACTTTTTCTATATAAATAATTCAATTTGGCTTGAAATTGAGGTTCATTTTTTCCCGAAAAGAAAAAAAAAATATGACAAAAAGGACTATTAAAGCTTTTTGAGAAAATTGACAATTTTGAATGCAAATTAAATATGAAATTAAATAGGCAATTGAATCAGGATAATCCGGAAAAAAAGGAACAGAATGAATAAGTTTTGTGAATAAAATAAATACATAATATGGATGCAATTTGTTTTGCATATCGAATTGACTTAAATAATTGGCAATGATCATTCTTTTCTTGCAATTGCGAAAAATTATTAAAATAAAATTTATTATTCGAAATTGTTGACAAATTAACAATAAATGAAATAAAATAAATTAAATGGAATAGCGAATTTTAATTGGATCGATAGTAAAATATTATTCAACGATTATATTTCTTTTCAATCCCATGCCCACCCAAATTGCTTCTCAAATTAATAAAGCAGTAAAAATGTATTTAATAAATTTATAATTTAATACAAATTCAATTCAATAAAACATTTTTGTTGTGCCTTGATGTTTATTAAAAGATCATTTGTTGTTAAAATGTTATGATATTAATTTATTGATGGTATGGATGTTAACAAAAAACCCCCTGCTCAACAAGCCTCAATGGGTTTCCAATTTTATTAATCAGAAATGATGAGATACTTTATAGATTATACGAACAAAAAAAATATATCAAAAATAAACATATCAAACCTCCACCTGCTTGGTTCTTGGTTTAATTATTTTTTATTTTGTTTCTAAATTTTCTTATTAAAAAAATTTTTTTATTATATCCATGAGCTGAAAAATTATCAAAACATAATAATAAAATGCATGAGTTAATGCATTAGCATAGTTAATAATTATAGGATATTTCTATAATCATCAATGATCCGGGCTGTTTGGGAAGTAACGTTGAATTTATTTATTTGTTGTATGAGAAAAAAAAATTCAAAATTTCGGGGAATAACCATTTCCCTAAAATCATGGAGTGGTTTTTTATTTTCTTAAATAGTCTTTAAAGTTTGGGTTTAATTTTCCACAATAATTTTTTCCAATTCCTTAAGAGAATTTCCCGGAAATTTAATTCTTCTAAAAGAGTTTCGGGATTTCGATTTTTTGGCCAAAATAAACTAAATTTTAAAACCGATGATTTGTTAAAAAAATGTTGAAAAACTTTTCGAAAATTACTTATGCCTCACTTATACAGAGCGAGCTGGCCTGCCAATAGACAGTTGCTGGCTTTTTAACTCTGGTGTACTTGGTGTAGGAGTGCATAATTAGGGCAATTTGGATTTTCGATAAGGAAAAAAATAACACTCGGTATACCGTAACCGGCATTTTGTTTGAAGGCTTCCGTATATGTAGGTTCCCGCCTTGGCGGCTTCAATAAATACACAGAATGACGTAAAAAATTTGACGTTTTTATATATTGGATTAGTCAAAGAGTTTATCTAAAGTATGACTTTCCAATTTCAAGGTTTTCGATTAAATGATCTAAAAAACTTTCTCTATACAATATACGTTTCCATAGTCTACTTCGCATCCAGAGAAACATAAAGGATTAAAACATAATTTTCTGCTTTAAAAATGTCTGCGATAAACCGCCGAAGTGCAGAAAATGTGAGGGGAATTCGCGAGAAATTTTGGGGGATCCGACACAGCCACTAAAATATCAGGCAAATTTGGAAAAAATAGGAAAAGATAAAAAAAGTCTGGGAAACGTTTCTACTACGAAAAGAGCAGATAAATACGGGTAACAATAAAAACCTTAATAGCTAAAAAATCTCAAAAATAATCGGGATAAGTTTGGCTTGTGAAGATGTTAGACAAAGTCAGAAAAGTTCATTGCAAGAAATAGGGAAAAATGTCGGGAAAAAATTTAGAAAGTTCAGAAGCAGTCTGAAAAAGACCAGGGAGAAGTCTAGGAAATTTCGGGAAAATCAGAAAACTTAGAAACATATTCGGTGGGTTAAAGACTGAAAAAGTCTGGAAAAATCTGAAAAATTGTTGGTAAAAGCCCGATAACAGCTTGGAGTAATATTTTGAAATGTCAGGAAAATGTTGGGAATAGTAGGGGAAATGTTTGAAACAATCTATATATCTAGATAAATATAAGTATAAAAATCAGGAAAACGTCTGATTCAGAGAAATTGAACAAAATACGGGAAACAGTGGGGGAAAAATCAAGAGTAGAAATGGTTGGAAACCGATGTATGTCAAAAGTTCGATGGAAGTAGGAGAAAAATCAGTAAAAATACATATAAAATCGGTAGAAAATAATAGAAAACTATGTGAATTCAGTGTTGTTTAACGTTATTGTAACGTAACGAAATAACGCAAAAACCGAAATTTTTCCAGTAACGTTATTTTGTACCGTAGCACAATTTTAAAAAGCAAGAATAACGATATAGTGTAACGTAACGTAATTCTTGTTTTCCATTTTTGGTTACAATTCGGGTAGGTATAACAAACCAATTTTTAAATTTCTCTTTTAGTTAGTGCGATGAGAAAAATAAAAAAATCTACCAGAAAAAATCTCAACAATACAACAACAACACAACAGTGCAATCCCAAATACATATAAAAAGAAAGATACAAGCAATAAATTGAATTATAAACATTTTTTTAAACTCTACTTTTTTTCGATAAATAATAAATTGTAACGGTAAATAACGTTATAACGTAACGAAAAAATTTAATTTTTCGGTATTTTACCCGAAACCGTATCCGAAAATAATTATCTTTTCGGTAGTAACGAAATGAATAACGTTACTTAATTTTTTTGGGTATTCCACTGGAATATATTAATGACGAATGACGATGACGAATTGCTTGACCATTTTCAGCTTTTTCTAGTTTTACCTATTTTATTTGCATTTTCATACTTTCCAGACACTTTTCGAAATTTTGTACCGCTTTTTTCATTTTATTTAATTTTTATAGAAAGACGGACATTTATTTTAAATCAAAATATATTTAATATATTTTAAATGTTTTTTTTTTTTAATATTAAAAAGTTATATAAATCAAAAACTTACTTCTAAACCCTAAGGCCCATCACTATACCTTACCGCACTTTTTCATTCCTTCCAATTTCTTTAGCCCGTTAATTTATTTCTTCTTTTTAACTAAACCATTTTATTTGCCGTCCAATTAAATGGCAAATCAATTTCCATAGCACTTTATTTTAAATGTTGGCTTACTCTAACGGTCCATCGCCTAGAACCCACTGATCTCTTTTTTTCGGTCACGATTCTCCGTACCGCAGCTTAAATGTTGTTCCCTTTGTTCAATGATTATTTATATTATTTTTGGGGAAATACGGTTCTTTCTTGAATCGACGTTTCTTCCTGGCGGGTTTTATTTAAATTATTTATGAAATTAAAATCAGTGATGGGCCGCCTAAAGTAGTGATAGGCCTCTCACTCATATATTTCCTTATAATCTAAATACAATAATATATACAATATACAAAATAATAAATACCAAATACAAATAAATACACGGACATTACGATGGCGTTACAATTTGTACGATTTTTCCCGACTACTTTCAATTTCCTCAGATTTCCTATAAACCTTTTAGAATTTTAGCGATTATATCCGAGTTTGCCCCACATTTTATGAAATTTCTCTGCTGTTTATCAACTTTACGCGATCCCTTTCAGACTTTTCGTACCTATTCTAAATGGTCTTCGACTTGTAATAACTTTTCATAACATTTTCCAATTTTTTACGACTCTTCCCTAGTGCCTCGAAATTTTACCGATTATTCTTGAATTTTTTAGCGTTTCACTTTCCGAATTTTCAAAATTTTCATTAGAATGGGTCTTTGATAAGTGAATTAGAGAACATTTCGCGCACGTCTATTTATATAATAACTTTATTTAACAAGCTAATAAGCTTCTTTACGCGTACTAGGCTGCTACTAGTACCTAGATTCTTTGGTAACACATTTGGTAAATTTTGGATTATCCACAGAGATACTGACTAGAATCATCTATGAATTCAACTAAGGCAGTGTATAGTTTGAATGGGGATTTCAGGGATGGCTATACTATGGTTGGGAAAATCGCAATTTGTGATATGAATTTCGTTTGGCTGTGAACATTGCAACTTAATTCTTTTGATTAATCCTTCTACAAATAATTCTATCATATTTAGTAAATAATTTTATAATTAGGGCCTTCTGTACATATAAATTTTTGAAATGAAATGAAATCAAATAACTACAACAATTTATCTTAAAGTTAGTCGATCGAGTCATATTTATGTAAAAAATATTGTTGCCGGAATAAATGAATGAACCTTTCTCGATATTTTACTTGGTATACGGAGAACTCGGCATTATCAAACCTATCGCTCACCTAACTTACGTCGAATAGATGGGAAAATATGTATAAACTGAGACTGCACAAAATTTTAGTTCAGATTTATATTAGAATATTTAATATAAATGAAATTCATTTTCCACGGATAGGCCGTAGCCAGGAAGGGGTTTACTGGGGTTTGAACCCCCCCCCCCCCC
>JANTOP010012217.1:0-14957 GCA_027564815.1 Symmerus nobilis | reverse complement strand
AAAAAGGGGGGGGGGGGGGGGTTCAATTTTGAAAAATTCGTTAAAGAAATTTCCTCGATAATTCTGTATTTGATCAGAAAATTAAAATAAAAAGAAATTTAGAAAATCCGAATTACAAACGATTATTCGTTGAAGGGGCAATCGATTGATGGATATTTAGAACGAAAAGAAAAATTCTAAAATTCAGAAGCATCTACAAGAGCCTTAGGAAGTCATAAATGTACTTGTAAAAAGAGTACAAAATAAGAGATAAGCTCCAGTCTTTATTCTTTATCTGTTCAGGCTGACACTCTAAACGTAAAATTTAAGATAATGTAAGAAAAAGAGTATTTTAAAAATCTAGAGTAATATTTTTATCAATTAAAAATATTTAAATATGAATAAGCCCGAGTTCAGTAAATTAGACAATTTTAAAAAAATAATGAATTTATCGTATTTTTAATTTTCAGGAAATTTTTAAAAAATGTTCTACTTTTTCTGAGATCTTCTGGGGTTGTTCAAGTCATGTCGAGTCGATTGAAAATACATTGCACAGATAGAAATTTTTATGCATTTTTGATCGAGTCAAATCGTTAACGACTAAAAAACTCACAGTGCTGATCGTCAAAACTCTGCCAATTTTTGTAATATTTTCAAAATTTTATACAATTTACCTTTTCGGTTCGGACAACATTTTTTAATATAGGTAATTTCATGAATTCGTTATTCATTTATCAATTTTCATGAATCTGTCAAATGTTTATCAAAATTTTAAATAGATAACCTTTCCTGGCATGAAAATATTTAAATCAGGCAAACATTTACTTTTAAATACATAGATAAGAAAAACCAAGAAACTAGAGACAGCAGAAAATCGAACCAGCCTAATGACTTTATACATCATTTTCTGTATGGTAAATGGATAAATGGATTTTTTATGTGATTATATTTTCATTTTTCCAGACCGTAAAACAATGCGGATAAAAGGCTGAGAAAATATTAACCTATCCGATATGCAAATGAACATCCGAAAAATAATAATACCAAAAACTGTCTAAAGTAATAATAATGATGATGAACGTAATTAAATGTTGTTCCCAAAAACTTTCCTTATAATAAATAAATATTTCTTAAATAATATTCGTTTTCATAAAAATGGTAATGGTAGTTGTCCCATTAGACCACATCGCTCCTTCCATCTCATAATTACTTCACCAAACATACAACAAGAAAAGTTGTCGCGTAAAAATTCTCTGTATATAACATTCAAAATTATTGACAATTCCGAATGTAGTTCAATACATTGTTCATTGCTGTCATTTAAAATAAATCAAACATTTGGTATCTGGATGGCTTAAATAGCACAATTTTCATCAATTTAACACCATTGCCTGCCATTTTTTAAAAAGTATGTATTCCGATATAAATATTCAGTATATTTCAAAACTGATTTTTATGACATGACATGAGAAATGTAATCTAAATATCATGTCGTGGTACATACAAATATGGTGAGTAAATGAAATGATACCAACCCCGTTAGGTTGTATGTATTAAGTATATATGAATCCTTTTTGACTTTATAGTAATTTTATGTTATATCGGATTTGTGACAAAATTATGCTACAGCCCGATAAAAAGCTTTCATCTCATCTATTAGATTTATAATTCATTGTCGTAGGTATTTAGAAATTGATTGTGAACCTTTGACTTTCATTATAAATTGGAAAGTTCGCAGTGAACGTGATTTTCGTAAGTTTTCATCACCATAAGTGAGATATAAGGTCAAATGGAATATTAATCCTGTGGTCTACTTTTATTTACATTCGAATACAAATCCAAAATAAATTTATTTCCATAAATTAACTTATTACTCATACCGTACTCTATTTCAGTTCAATAGCTACAAGGAGTTTGCAGCACACCCAACTTATTTTAATTTTGGGTCCAGGAGAATATAGAGTACAGTTGATGATAAATCGTAAAAATTCATAAGGAAGTACGGATGTGGATTCAATCAAATGCTAAATGATAGCCTAGATTATTTCTCCCAAACCGTTCATTTTCCTAACTTACTAATATAATGAGTATGCTTCTTAATACAAATCTAAATCACATACTCTCCACATATCTCAGAATTTCACACGGAAAAAAATTCACGTATGAAGAAAATCCTTATAAGGAATTACTAATACCGCAAGGAGAACTCATAGAGTTTATAACTACGTGGAACGTGGCTACGTAGTTTCAGATTTTCGCGCTATTGGCAAGGGTGTCACCTAAATTCTCGAGACTTTCACCTTCTTGTATGTGTTTGCATACGATTTTGTAATCGAGTACATAAATTTCAACTTTCGTCAAATTTTGAAAATTTCATGTGAAAAAATTTTTTAATAAAATTTGAAATTTTTTTTGAAAATCTATCATTTTTATAAATTTTGAAAATTTCATAATAATTCGAAAATTTTTTTTTAATCGGAAAATTTTATGACTGTCGGATTATTTCTTATTCAATTTTCCCATTTCCAGGTAGTAGGAGCGGTGAAGAGGAAGTACAAGGATGAAGGAATTGAAATCTATTCAAAAATTTGGGAAAATTTATAATAAGTAGAATGATATTATATTATTGAAGACGATATACACTTTCCCCTCACCATTCGTGAGTTTGACATTCAAATTCAAATGTCAATTCATGAATTATAGGGTTAAAATGTCCCTGTTATTTTTGATTACGCGTCGAGAATTCTCTGAAGAAAATATAAATTCTAAAAAGACAGCTAAACAATCATAAATTACAATAAATGTCCAATCTTTCATTTGGCATTAACATTTTCAAAATCCGACCACCAGACAGACTCCAGAGTAAAAGTCTTCAAAGTTCGATTTTAAGAGAAATTTAATTCCCGGGTTTTTTTTTTTTTTGGAATGTAACCCCCGCGAATGGCGAGGGAGAAGTGTACTTTTTCTACAAATTGTCTACAATATTTGAGTTATTAAATGTTAATTTTCTGTTACGGATTTAGTTTAACTTAATATATTTATTTAAGTGGCGTGCGGTCAACATCTACATAAGATGTTCTAAAGTTTATGAATTGTCAGAATGAATATCGGACATTGCGATATTTTATCCGGAAAAATTCTAAAATATCAAAACAAGACTTTTCATAAAAAAGCTCAGGCGAAACTTAAAAGCTCTCAGAAAGCTTTATTTTCTGAACCTCATTTTCTATGTTTAAAAATCTATTTTCTATCCAGATAACGACCCTTCTATGAAATTTCAATGTTTTCCAAAATAAATCTTTAAAAATCTCAAAAGCTCATGAAAAGCATAAATATATTTTCCACCAAGCTTTTACCGAAAGATTCCGATTTATGTTTATTTATTTGGATATAAAATGTCTAGCGGAAAATTTAAATTTCCGAGAAATTTAATTACGGAATCGGGAAATCTGATTATTCGAAATGAAAGCTAGGATTGCAATTAGGAGATTGTAATAGAGAATTTTTTTAAAAAGAAAACCCGATATTAGTACCGATACCAGGGAAAGTTTATTATTGTCCCGTGAAATTTTATTTTTAAACTTTCAAAATTAAATCAAACAGGGGACAACTTAGGGAATCTATCAACACCATATGGTCATAGGGCCCCCTCCCTACAAATATTTTCAAATCCCACCCTAAAATTGACTCGTAATAAAAATCAATAAATTCGAACGATTTTTCTAGATTTTTCAAAATTTTTTTAATCGAATGACGTGAAATTATTTTTAACTAATTATCCAAGAGATTTTGTTAAATAATTATTTTTGGAAAAAATGACAATTTTGAGATTTAATTTTGTTTTCCGTTTTTATGGCGAGAAAAATCAACTCCAATCAATCGATTTTATAGAATTTTTACTATTTTGCGAAAAATTCATCATTTGATTTGATTTGTAACTGAATGTCGGATGGGGAAACAAAAAAATACGTGTGGATTATTTTTTCAACCCTAACAAATTCTGAGACTTTTATCGAAATCGAAAGGGGTCGGGACCAGAGGATGTAACTTTCATATGGAATTGCTGTATATCTTAATTTCTCTGAAAATCGATAATTTACGACTTTTTTATAATAAAACTTTCGCTATAAAGGGCCGTATGAAAGGCTAAGCCACTCCAATATGTATGTTGTTAAATAAATGCTAACTGTTAGTGGGCATGGTAAGAAACCATTGATTTGGAAGACATATAGTTTTAACCGCATGTCATGTAACTTCTGAAACAATAGCTCCTGGCCTAATGGCCTAATAGAAACTTTAATTCGTGATTTGGATACTTCCAGCAATCCTAAATATTACTGGAAAACTTCTGACTACAGATCTACAGATTTTTATTACAGATACAAATTGGAAGCACATTGAATTATTTTTAATAGGTTGTAGATTGTAGGTTAAGAATGGAGGCAGTTTCTAGTACAATTTGTTGTACTCAAATTACTCTATTCAAATTACTTTAAATTTTACTCCTTTCTAAAACCATTCGAATCAAATATTTATTTATTCCGTTGTACATTAGGTAAGTTTTAAATTTTTAATATTAGGATTACATGATTAAGGATTGCAAAATTTACAAGAAAAGGTAGGTTTCATTTCGCTATCACCGTCCATCCAAAAAACGGGGTATGCAAGATGTATCATTTTAATATCATCTTTTTTACGAGCACGTAGGAAATTTATTACCTTGCTTAAAGTCTATTTACGGTATATTTCTGAGATTTTATAGGATTTGTAAATGTTACGGTTACAACATTGTATTGAAAAATTCATATTTCAATATTCACATTTTGAGGAAATAAATCACAATTTTCGCAGAAAATATATTTTAGGGTTTTACCATATAAGAGGATCTGCAACATGATTACAATATTCTTATCACAAATTACATTCAATTCAAAACATATTCAATACTTTGATTTAAATATACAAGTTGATTTAAAAGAAATGTGTAAGATACCGATTCCCCCTGATTATATAAAATAACACATGTAATATGTACTAAGGTTATGCATTCTACCAATAAAAGGGTGCAGGGACGTAACTTAAATTTCTTAATTTCTTTAAAGGCCGTATGAATTTTTATGAAGTAAAAAATCTAAATTAATATCCAGCATATTTTGTGTGAATTTGATCGTTATTCCCCGGCACCCTTCAATTTTTTTTATCAAATTCTTTTTATATCAGATAAAAGGAAATTATTTCAATGGTAGAAATACCCTTTTTGTGATATTCGAGCGGAAAACATTGTGCATGCAATGGGAAATGGATGTTGTTCAACAAAGTATGCAAACCAGAACTTAATTGTTACATAACAATTTCCAACATTAGACTTTGTTTAAATATTTGCAATGCAAAAGGCTCTTCTAACATTGATTTTAATAGGAAAATAATGCTGTCAAGTATTAAATTGTAATTGAATATATTTCATCCCCATATAAATTTTGGGGGTTAAAAATCTTTCAGATATGTAATTCCATATAAAAATTCTCTTAACTCAATCATTTATTTCATTATTATAAAATTCATAAAAGGTCCTTTACCTTATTTACCTTATTTAATATAAAAGTTCATTCGCCCCCCATTAACGTGATAACATGATATCGCCAAAACTTTTCTCATCAACAAGGATGTAGCTATATGGTTATTTTTATCCTATTAAATTAAATAATAATTTAATGACCACGTCTAACTTACCTTCTAAACATCATCCGTTTCTCTTTTGTATGTAAAATATAATAATGAGATGAAGCTTTTGAATTAGTACATTATTTTAAGGTGGGAAAACGAAAGCAATGAATTGCAAGAAAAAATATATTAAAGCTAAAAATAAACTTGGCAATTCATAAATTTTCATAAAAATCATGAAGGTATATCCAACCGTTCGCATATGGATTTAATAATAATTTAATCAATTAAGTTAGGAAGTGACTTGCTCCGGACCACTTAATTATTAATTATTAATGTTGCATTAACTATCGTATATTATTTTATAAAACTTAGGGGTGATAAAAAGCTCCATATATGAATGGATATATCGCATTATAAAAGGTTTACTTGTAGTATAAATTTAAATAATTTATTAAAATCCTTTCTGATCCCCGATTAAATTTAAATATTCGTGCCAAATATAAAATTCTATACGGTATAGTGAGTGTATGAAAGGAAATATCGATTTTGACTGTTTTTCTAGGATTTTAATCGCATTTTCAAAATCATTATTTTACACCATTCGTTAGCATTATATTAAAGCTAAAAATAGTTTCAGATTATTACGCTTTGATATGCTTTAATATGTATATACTCAAAGGATAAGACTTAAATTTGATATTCTTTTTAAATACCTCGTACCTTAGGTTTTAGTTTTAGGTTTCATTTCTCTTCAAATCCGATAAAGGATGTTTATTGGAAAAATACGTTTTCCTAAAATTATCCTCACAAGTAAATATAGCAACCAAAAATTAACATAAGGAAATATCTTATAGCAAATTCGTTATATCCTACAAATAATATGACATTCATGTGATAATAGCCGTTGCTCTTCAAGGCGAAATTTTGATTTGAAATTTGAAAATTTGAATTTATTTCAAGGGGAGAAAACATTATACTCTCAGAAATTGTCTATCATTTCTTAGAAAAATGTAAATAATTGGTAGCTCGTGAATTAGACGTCCTATAGAATAGAATCTCTATAGTCTGTAGCGAACCGAACGTACCGTTCGGAAAGCTTCTGGACTCTCTTGTACGAATTACGAAGATAAATTACTGAAAATCGGTAGGATATGTTAAGAAAATTCCCAGCACTCTCTATAAAGTCACTTAATGTAGGAAATCTTAAAAGATGTAGGATTCGCATCAGCATTAACCTTACGAGTAGCAAGTAGAATCAGACATAGGACACGATAGGACCCAGGCTTAGGATAAATTAAATTAATTTAAATTGAAATTATCCTTCCGACAATTTGGTTCCCTATAGCGCCAAGTGATTCAATAATTGATTCGACAATTCAACTTTTCAGATCCATTATATGGCTATCAATGTTCAACCGTAAGAAAGCTTCCAAGAATTGTTAGAAGCCAATATCTAAACGAGATTAGGTAGGATTAGGTCGATGAATTAATCTTAGGTCTTGGTCTATACATTTCGGTTTAAATATAGCCCATACTACCTCTCAGCATGAATTCGTAAAAGATATTTCACATTTTAAGTGTTACACCGCGAGGATATATCAACGTTTGTTTTTAGCTCTTGAAGAAGAATAATGAAGGGGTCCAAAAACATACCGATGTCCATCTCAGAGCGGTTTATATGAATTTTTCTGGCATATCCCACAGTTTTTTTGTAATTTCCCAGATTTTTCTCAAAATTTTTCACTTTTACAACTCTTTCTTCACTTTATTTCTTTAATCTATCATCTCTCGACTATTTCTAGACATTTCTAATTTTTTCGATTTTTCATGGTATTTTGTCAACATATCCGACTCTTCAAAAAAAATCTCCGGATTTCTCCACTTTTTTCCGGTTTTTCTCAACATTTCCTGCATTAAACGTCAAGAAAAGTATTAGGAAAATACCAAAAAATGGGTCAAAATTGGGAAAAGTATGTAATAAATGGGAAAAATAGGTGAGTTGAGGAGAAATGCGAATTAATGGTAGCAAACATTTACCCATATTCCGGCCATGTACCATTATTCAATATAGATTCTTAATACAATATTTTCTCTATTTGCATGTGTCACTTATGGATTATTTGTGCATTATGTGTTCAAATATACCATTTCTTGTGCAGAGAAATGTATAATAGCTTAGATATGAATTTTGGGGCTTGTAAATAATAAATTAAATTTTATACGTCAGTCATTTTGTGGACGAAAACACATAATACCGGTTTTCGGCCGATCAATAGGACCCCAGATAGGTGAACCATAAGCCTTAATTTTCTCATAATCCGACTTAAAATTACAAAAAGATGCCCGGGACCTATATACATGAAAAAAGCGCTGTATCAACTTTAACTAAAAGTAAATTTTAATCCCTGTCAATTCCAATGCATCTTGGAATTACCTTCTTTTATAATTATAATTGAATTGATAGAGGTCGAGCCAGAAGCAATTTATTTTCGGTCAATACATTAGCGATTTTATTTATATTTCAGGAGTGCTCATTTGCCTATTAGAGACTACTGCGCAGACTTCTAAAAGTGCTTAAGAAAATTCCATTTATCTTTTAGCAGACTAAGAAAGAATTTTTAATTATTTTTAACATATTTTTTTTGGGCCGGGTACATGTATTCTGTTCATAATGATACTCTTGGCTATTTAATTGGACATTCCGATTAGGAGCTATAACCATTTTACCATGTCCATGCTTTACACGGAAGTGGTATGCCGGTGATATGCTAAGCCGGTCATAAAATTCATTCATAAAATAAAAATAAAATTAGCAAATATGAGATAACTGGCGGGCAGAAATATTACTTCTTCCGCCCAAGCATACAATGAAATATGCATTTCTGCAATTAATTGAAATTCATATTACAGTCCATGATGTCCCTGATGATCCCTGAATATCCGTTAATTATGTCGTGATGACATTTACTTCGTTATTCCTATCTAGATTTTAGAAAACCTGATACAGATATTCTTGAGCGATCCACAATCCACAAGTTGAGCGGGCGCTTGATACACAAAATATATATTTAAATTACAGTTATTGGATTATGATTATTGGGCATAAATATATATTTTTAATTAAATCCAACACATACATATATACAATATTGAATAAATAAAATATTTATTATTTCTGAACCCAAGTCCATTATTTCTTAAACTAGATTTCTGCAACTTTATGCTAATATTCTACGGAAAAGTAGTACTCAAAGGAGAATTATATGTGTATAATTAACCCATATATGGAACGTAAATTATCGGGAAATTTCATTATAATTAGACAATTTTATGAACGTCGTAAAAATTTTAATAAAAGTCGGAATAAATTGGATCCACCTAGAAAGGACTTAATGGGTCTCCGAATTTCATTATATTTTCAAGATTAAACGTAATTATTCGATTTTTCAAAAAAAAATTTCGGAAAATTTAATTTTTCTATTTCAATTTCTATTTTTCGAATTTTCAAAAATTTTCCAAATTTCCAAAATTTCTAAATTTCAGAAATTTTCAAAATTTCAAACATTTCCCAATTTTTCAAAAATTTTAATTTTTTTATTTTTAAAAACTTTTTTGTTGATTTTCAAGATATTTACGAAATTTTATTAATTTCCCTCGATTTTTATTAAATTCTCTAATGTTTTTTATTAATATTCCAATTTTTATATAATTAGAATTTAGAAGTAAACCATCCTACACTCTACTTCTACTCTGAAATATACCTGATCAAGTCATATTTCGTACTAAAAAGAAGTTACGGCACAATTTTTTTGGCAAATATGAGAAATCGTCAAAAAAATCACTAAAAAATCATCGGTTGCGGATTTAGAAAATTATCTACAATGTATGTTCTTATGAACTGTAAACTTTACACGCGATTATTTCGAAACCACTTTTACGTAGTAGAACTCGAGTAATTTTTATCCGATAAACTTCAAATTTAAATGTAGCTTCTTAGATAGATTATCTACTGAAGTACAGACAATTTTGAAGATCGATAAACAATTACGAATTTTATACACAAGTAAGCCGACTTTTTATTTGAAAAATCGACTAAAAGTGCTGCCAAATTTCAAAAATCAATATTTCCTAATATCCAGTACGTACAGTACAGACAGTAAAAATATCATTTTCCTATTTCCCGAAAATATTTGTTTTTCAACTCCCATTTGCACGGAACCAATATGTCGTACAAAAAAATGAAAAGAACATGTATTGTAGGTAATATTGGACCATTTTTGCGTTCAAAGCTGAATTTGGAAATTATAAGCCAATAACCAAAAAACCATCTAATTTTTAGTGGTTTTTTCACGAATTCTAATATTTTCCGAAAAATAAATTTTTTCCATCAATTTTTTTTATTCGATTTGGACACCAGAAAGTCTGTGTTTGATTTTGATATCGAAAAAAAAATTGTTCGCTGATACAAACATATAAAGGTGTAATAAGGAAGCCTCTGTAATCGCCCCGGATATAAATATTTATTGACTACTACAAATATCCAACAAATCTTTCATTGTATTATAAATTGCAATACAATACTTCTAAATTGCTCTTTTTTATTGGAAAAAAGAAAGAAAAATTGCATAATAAATATAAAAGTGTTTCCCATAAGTGGTTCTTATGCCTTGAGCCTTATTTATGGAAAATGATGTGAATTATAGGTATATTAGTATATTCTGTCCTTCTAACTTTTAATATAAGTATTAAAGTATATACATATTATTTATCTTGAGAATGTTAAAGAATTCATAATTCGTGAGAAAGGAAAATCTCTCTACATAAATTTTGATAATCGTGATTGCAAGCATTTTTCAAGTATTAGAATAAGAACTTCTTCCCTCATTTTTATTTTTAACTATTTTGCATAAATTGATGAAAATTTCCATTGTTCATCTCATTTTATATAATAATATGAGACATGACCAAGAATATTACTTTTTCATCTTTTTGTTAGTAGATAAGAAGTGATGACGCTTTACCCTTATATTTATTTATCCGCTTTTCAATCCGTATAATTTGTCTTTGGTAAAGTTAAAATTGAAAAGTATGGTGTACATAATGTTTTTAAAGATTTTCGGTTATCATTCTAATTTTAGACAAATTTGCGACAAGCTACATTAACGGTAAGTATATAAAAAAATGTATCCCACTTCAGTTATGTAGCGATAACATTTCATTATAAAACGATACCGACGAGGTACAACAAAAGGTATGATACAGAAAATTTTTTATCTGGAGAATATGTTAGATAGATATCACATTTCGTTCTTATTAAATGCGTGTATATATCTCAATAAATCTTAATATATACCTTTTCACATCCTTGAACAGGATATATAAAAACATATCGCCAGTTTAATTAAAATGTTCGTACACCACCAATTTATTTATCGGATTATATACGATATATCTAGATATAGACTCACGTATTACATCCATGGAAAATTAATGCTGAACAATTTGAATTAATGTTGGAATTCAAAATTTAAAGCATATGCTTCCTTGGTTGACATACGTGATGTAGCGTACCATTGTTATATGTACAGTACACTTGCTTTTTTTTAAACTTAATTAAATTACCTTATAATTGCTTATTAAAAATAATTTTATTATTCAATGGTATTTGTTCATTGAAATGAATTTTTACATATTATTGCGTAAAGTGCTGAAAAAAGCATAAGGGGATTAAATGGGGGCATAATTTATTCTGACACATATTGTGTAGGGTGTAATTTCCTCAACATTTATTATCAAAGGTAAATTTGGTATTATACGATTTATAAATGGTCCCCATTTTACTTTTAGATTTAGTCTCATATTATTTTACCAAACTCTCAAGTTGAATGAAAGTCTAAACCATAAACCGTCACCATTAACAAATTATACCTAATAAACATTACGCGTTATTAAGTCTTTATGGTAGTCGGTCTGTTACGTTTTATAATGCCCATTAAAAGAAAAGTACTCTGGTAATTGTTCAGTTCTTTTTGAAAATTTACTGTGTATTTTTCAAATCATAATTATATATAAATCGTAACTAATTTATATTAAATGGCTGTCTATCTCAAAATTCTAAAGATAATGTTCCCTCGCTCAAAATATTGAAAGAACATTCCATATGTACAGCATTTTAATTCCGAAATGCAAAAATTTCATGAAATTTCCGTATTTTAGGCGATCTCAGAATTAAAAAAAATGTTAGGAAATTTCGGAATATTGGATGTAGAAGCTTAGAATTTTTATGATTTACAATTCTTACTAACTTTTTATATTCTGTAAAAATATACGATTACCATAGATAAATGTCCCAATTTTGCAATAAATTCCCTAAGTTTTTCAATCTCATTTTATAGTTATACCCAATTTTCCCATTATTTTCTTATTTCATCAATTTATGTCCGGAATATTTCATGGGTGTGAAATATGCTACTCGCAACCACAAAGAAATATTCCCTATGTTGAAATACTTCCTAGCTTGTGATGTACTTTGACTTTGGAGGAGTTTAACTGTAAGAGCTTAAATTTCTCCACTAATATTTTAAAAAGATGGGAAACGTAGTTGTAATATGAATGTTAGGAGAATGTTGTATGTGTATTGGAAAAAAATCGGTGAATTACTAAAATAGGGCTGAATTACTGAACAAATTACTGAAAACTAAGCAGCTTTCTAAATATGTCCTAAAAAGTTCCCGATCTTTGTAGACATTTTTCTCAATAAATTTGACTTCCAAAAATTAACTCAATAAATTTGGCAGACAAATTTTTTTTTAATTTTGGGAAAGTTCAACAAAATAATTTTCATTTCAAACACCAATTTAAAAATCGAAATTAAATCTTAAATTGACAATAAATTGGTGAAAATTGAATAAAAAATCAGGATAACTACTAAATTATGGATTTGGGGTGTATTTGGTTTAATATCCTCTGTCATCGGGGCGGTTAAAAAACCCGATTGATACACCCGGTAAAACGGATGAACAGAAATATAATTGATGAAAATTATATTTTAGCGGATATAAGTGGAAAATTGCTGGAAAATTTGGAAAATAAAACAGTCGATAAAATTGTTGTTTAAAATATTTATTATTATTTTTTTAGATCAATAGAAATAAATAAATAAAAATTCTATAAATTCTATAAATTCTATAAATTCTGACAAACTGTCCACGAAATCCGAAATCTAAATCCTTATTCTCTGAGCTCTCGAAAAAAATTTATGAAAATACGATAGTTTGATTTAAATTATATCAATTTTCCGAATCAACATGATTTTGGGACCAAAGTTATATTCTCATCGATTTAAAAATAGAAAATGATTTTTTCCGGAAAAACACTGGAAGTAAAAAAGATGTAGAATAGACGCCTACTTTTAAAAAGGTCTAACGAATGGTTATTTTTTGGCTTCGCATTCAAAATATTGGTATAAAGAGCGTCGATTAACTTAAATTAAACTAGAAAATCAATAATTTGTTTTTGAAAGCTCATAACTGGCTCAAATATTTTTTTTTCAATAATCCTGAAATAACGAGCTATTTATTTATTTTTTTTTTAGGAAATATCCATAGATTGCCAAAGAAAATCATGGATTTTTTAAAGGCTCATAACTCGGTCAGAATTTTTTTTTTCAAAATCCTGAAATTGATTTTCAGTTCATCTCATCATGAATTTAGAAATAAACTTTGATCTAAATTTAGCAAATTTTCAGAAAAGAAAAATATAATTTCATAATTTTGGAAAAAATGGTCAATTTAACGACATGATTGTTAAAGAAATCCAAGGATTTTGAAAAGCTTATAACTTGTTCAGAAATTTTTTTTTTCCAAAATCCTCAAATCGTATTTTAGTTCTGTTCATCGGCGACTTAGGAAAAAAAAGTTCAACAAAATTGGGAAATAATTTCTTAATAAAATTTCCAATCTTCAATAAGTCAATAAGCCATTATCATACGGCTGGTAAAAATGTATTAGCGCAGAAAGTTGCTCTGACAGTTAGGTAAAAATACCAAAATTATATATTTCGGAAAAATTGGAACTTATTTAAGAAAAATCAAAAATTCGTAAAGACTCGCCCAGAGAAATTTGAATACCGGACATCGCGACATTTGATCTGGATTTCCCGGTTATTTTTTTTGGATCCATGAAAATGTAATGATGCAGAAAGTTAATAAATTAGTTGATGAAGAATAGAAAAATATCAAAACTAAACATTTCTTACAAAAGCTTTGCGAAACTTAAAAGCTACCAGAAAGCTTTATTTATCGAACCTTATTTTTTTCGTTTTAAAATCCATTTTCTATCCAGATAACGATCATTTAATGAAATTTCAAATTTACCCATAAAAAACTTGAAAAACTCGGAGGCTCATTGAAAGCTTGAAATTAAAACGTGATTTTATATTTGAATCAAATTTTTATCCGATTCAGTAAATTTAAATGAAAAATGGAATTTGTTCAGAAAGCTTATCCGAACTATTAAAAGCGCAACGAAAGCTCTAGTTTAAAAGAACTTAATTTATTACGAGTAACATCTGTTTCTACGCAGATAACGACCCTTTAAAAAGAACAATTTTTGGAAATTAAAAATTTTTCCAAAAGTCAGATTAAGAAATCTCGCAAGCTCATTAAAAGCTTTAATTTAAAAAGCCATTTTATGTCAAAATTAGGAATCTAATTTTTATTCGATTTACTAAATTTAGATAAAATATTAGGTTTTCGGTAGGAGCTTTCGAACTTAATTTATTACGTTTTAAAATCTATTTTCCATCCAGATATCGGTCCTTATAAAAATTCTAAAAATCAGTGATATAATCGTTCCGAAAAATAAAGAAACATTTAATCCAAGATTCAAGACAAGTGGAATAAATTCAGAAATATGCTGGGGAATCGATTTAAATCGGGGAAGCAATTTCTCACATATTGCAAGAAAATCGCCCATTTCAATCGGATTCAATAATTATTTTATTTTATTTTATACAATTTCCTAGTATAATAAATATTTATTTTAAAAAATCAGCTCATGACAATATCAAAAACTTAAATAATAATATACCCCAAGCCGATGAATGTTTTTAAAATTATTTCGTATTATTATAATTAATTATTAAGAAAAATTAAACGAAATTTTTAAAATTAAATCTAAATTACTTGAATTATATAAAAAATATTCTAATTAAATTTAAAATAAATTTAAGAAATCAACTTACACTTTAATATAAAACAAAAATTATAATTAATTTGTGATAACAATTTTTTTTAAAATTCTATAAAATTAAAT